>CAUYRT010051026.1:0-61044 GCA_963574885.1 Lepilemur ruficaudatus
GTCTGGCCCATTTGTTCTAGAGTTCTGTTTAAGTCCATTGTTTCCTTGTTAATTTTCTGTTTGGAGGATCTGTTCTGTGATGTCAGAGGGATGTTGAAGTCTCTAGCTATTATGGTGTTGCTTTATCATTTTGTTTAGATCAAGTAGGATTTGCTTTATGAATCTGGGTGCACCTGAGTTAGGTGCATAGATATTTAAAATCTTTATGTCTTCTTGTTGAACTGTACCCTTCACCATTATATAGTGACCTTTTTTGTCTTTCATTACTTTTGTTGATTTGAAGACTAAGTTATCTGAAATCAGAACTGTGATGCCAGCTTTCTTTTGGCTTCTGTTTGCTTGAAATATTGTTTTCCATCCCTTCACCTTGAGTCTGAATGCATCTTTGTAGGTTAGTTGTGTTTTCTAAAGACAGCAGATACTTGGCTTGTGTATATTTTTCCATTTGGCCAGTCTATGTCTGTTTAGTGGGCTGTTCAAGCCATTAACATTTATTGAGAGAACTGATAGGTGGGGCAAATTTCTGTTCATCCTGTTGAGTGGAATTTTGTTGCTTTGTTTTCTCTCTTGAGCCATTGCAGTATCTGGCCTTTGATCTTTAGCTTTTGAGTGATTTTATTTTCATGAGTGTTTATTGTGCTGATCCCTGTGTAACAGTGTTTTGAGTAGTTCCTGAAGGGCAGATCTTGTCTTGGTGAATTCCCTCAGTCTTTGCTTATCTGAGAATGTCTTTATTTCTCCTTTGTATACAAAACTTAGTTTTGTAGAGCACAAGATTCTAGGCTGGGCATTATTCTGTTTGAGAACAGTGAGAATGGGGCCCCAGTCTCTTCTTGGTTGTAAGGTTTCAGTTGAGAAGTCTGCCATTATTCAGATGGGTTTTCCTTTGTAGGTTACCTGCTTCTTTCCCCTATAGCCCATAGGAAGTCCTCTTTGGTGGTTATTTTGGTCAGTCTTATGATTGTGTGTCTTGGAGTCTTCCTGTTTATTATGAATTTCCCAGGAATCCTTGGAGCTTCTTTTACCTGGATATCTAGATTTTTAGTAAGTCCTGGGAAATTGTCCTCTATTACATCCTCAAATAGCTTATGCAACCCTTGTGTCTTTTCTTCTTCACCCTCTGGATGTCTATGATTCTCACGTTAGACTTCTTCACACAATCCCACATTTCTTGTAGGCTTTCTTCTTTTCCCTTATTTCTCTGCTCTATCTCTGTGACTGACTTATTTAATTGAAAGGTGTTATCTTCAATCCCTGAGAGTCTTTCTTCTGTTTGATCTACCCTGTTCTTCAGGCTTTCCACTGTGTTTTGTAATTCCTTGAATCAATTCTTCATTTCTAGGAGTTTGGTTTGATTTTTCTTTAGTATTTCAATTTTGTAGTGAATTTTTTCCAAGTCCTAGATTTTTTTTTTGTTTTCTCTGTGTTGGTTATCTATTTTTTCTTGCATATCATTGAATTTTCTTATAATCCATGTTTGAAATAATTCTTCTGTTATTTCAGTGCTCTGAATTTGGATGATGTTCATTGCTAGAGAGCTGGTGTTTTCCTTTGTGCATGTGATTTCCATTGGATTCTTTATACTTCCAGAGTTCTTTCGTTGATTCCTCCCATCTGGATCAGCTGTTGCTTCTTACTTTTCAATTTTCATTTGGATAATGACACATCCTGTTTAGTCTCTGAGCCAGTAGGGGGTGTTTGTGGATGATATTTGACCATTCCCTTTATGATGACTCAGTAGATGCAGTAAAAGGGTGTGCAGACTGACCTCCCTGTCAGTATCCAATAAATATTTGTTGATTGAATGAACATGTGTAATAGATACTCAGAGTTATTAATAGATTTTATATGTGTTTGTGCTTTTGTAGGTATAGTACTTTATCTAGCAGTCTATTTCTTTCTGTTTTCCACATTGCTTATATTTTTAAAGCTTTGAAAACAAGGGTTTCTTTTGCTTGATAGATCTCCATGGACTGAAAAACTTCTCTAAGCATTTTTTATTCCAGTCTATTGAAGGTGTAAATATTTACTGAGTAAGTTTATGTTAAATCGTATGTGGAACATAATTTTGAAGAATAATAATAATTAAAATTACCCAATAACCTACTCTTTCCTAGAGGCAATTAATATTTTCATACTCACCCTATAAAATATGCCAGAAATTATTAAACTGGAATGCACCCTTCTTTAAAAGTTTATGTACGTGTCTCATAAAGGAGAGAGTATGGATAAACAGAGTAGGAGGATGAGTGTACTTGAGTTCCTAGGTTTATGGGCTGGGAAAGCATGTGCATTCTAACATAAGAAGATGTAGGAAGTAGGGCACCAAGCATTCATTCATAACCTAATAAGTACCAGACTCTGAAGACACTATCCCAGGAGCCATGCAGGCTCATTGAAGAAAGACAGGAATATGTTACAGTGGGTGCCTGGGAGAGTGTGTCTCCATGACTTATACATTTCCCTAATCTGCCTCTTTATGATAGATACTTCCTGACCATGTATTTCTTCCTATTAGTGCTGTGGGTTCAAATGTAAACTCTCCAGGAAGAGGGAGTAACTCTTACTTATGTGTAACACTTTACAGCTTACAAAATAAATCTCATGGTTACAATCTGTAAACTCACAGATGCAGAAGGGGCTCAGAAGCATAGGACAGTGGAACAGGTTAGCAAAGTTACATGGAGTTGGAATGAGGAGAATTCAGATCTCATGAATAAAGCCAGAATGTCCTCAGTAAATGACACGTTAACTGTTGCCCTATCGATGTTTCATAGGCGACAGATACTAGGTATCTGAAGAGATGGAAAGTGTCATGGAGAAAGTGAAAAGGAATAATTGGAGCAATTACTCAACTGAGGGGTGCCAGAGACATGGTTCACAATTACAGGGGCTATGCACTATGAAATTCAGACTGTAATTCTTCCACAATTAATTATCTAGCTATCTTTCTTTATCTCTTATAGGTAATTCAGGCCTCTGGAAAGTGTTGCTTTCTGAATGAATCACCTCATGGCTCCCAACAATGTGACTGAGTTTATTCTCTTGGGACTCACACAGAATCCACACTTGCAGAAAATACTCTTTATTGTATTTTTATTCATTTTCCTATTTACCGTGCTGGCTAATCTGATCATTGTCATCACCATCACTCTCAGTCCCACACTTTCGGCTCCCATGTACTTCTTTCTCACTTACTTGTCCTTCATAGATGCTTCCTACACCTCTGTCACCACCCCCAAAATGATCATTGACCTGCTTTTCCAGAGGAGAACCATTTCCTTGGGCGGTTGCCTGACTCAGCTCTTTGTGGAGCACTTGCTGGGGGGATCAGAGATCATTCTCCTCATTGTCATGGCCTATGACCGCTATGTGGCCATCTGCAAGCCCCTGCACTACACAGCCATCATGCGACAGGGGCTCTGCCACCTCCTGGTGGTGGTAGCCTGGATCGGAGGGATCCTGCACGCCACCGTGCAGATTCTTTTCATGGTCAACTTGCCCTTCTGTGGTCCCAATGTCATTGACCACTTCATGTGTGATCTCTTCCCGTTGTTGAAACTTGCCTGCAGAGACACCTACAGACTTGGAATGGTGGTAGCAGCCAACAGTGGAGCCATGTGCTTGCTCATCTTTTCCATGCTCCTCATCTCCTACATAGTTATCCTGAGCTCACTGAAATCCCACGGCCCTGAAGGACGGCGCAAAGCCCTCTCTACATGTGGCTCCCACTTTACTGTTGTTGTACTCTTTTTTGTGCCTTGCATATTCACCTACATGCGTCCTGTGGCCACCTACTCTGTGGACAAGTTGGTGACTGTGTTCTTTGCAATCCTGACTCCCATGTTAAATCCTATAATTTACACAGTGAGAAACACAGAGGTGAAAAATGCCATGAAGAGTTTGTTGAAGAGGAGGAGGGTCACTTAGCCTGTGCATAATGCCAAGAAAGTGATGGTATATATAAATAAGGAGGATTATATCTGTTGTAAACCATGCAAGAGAATTAACAAATTTTACAGAACATTGACAAAAGCCAAACAACAAGCACACAAATAAACCCCCAAAGCTAACATTTATTGAGCACTTATTAATGGCTAGGCCTTTTGCTAGGTGCTTTTGCCTTACTAAGGCTTCAAGGTTCATGTGCATAGATTCTGGATAGGCAATGAAAAGAACAACTAAAAATCCCTAGTTCGATGATTCTAGAGTATGTTTTTCCCCAGAGTCTTACTGCTACTTTACTAAATTCTTCATACAAATGTTCCTTTGATGACATGGGCTTTTCTACAGAATCTTGACTTCAGAAGTTTTAAAATGTTTCCTTGGACTGTGATAAAGCAAAAAAAAAAAAAAAAAAGAGGCTAGAAACCCTTAAGTGTATACATGGAGGTTGGACAATTGGGGAGTAAAAGAACCACTGTTGACTTCCTCCCTCCCTCCCTTCCATCCTTCCTTTTCCTTTTTCTTTTACCAGGAGTCACCAAAAGCAAAAAGAGAAACATTCACAAAAGGAAGAGAGAAACAATCCATAGCCTATCTCTGAATTTTTTTCTTGACACAAAATATAAGCTAGAAATTTTGAAATTACTCTTAATTTCTTCTTATTTTCTTAAATATCCTTATGGTTAATAGTTTTTCTTGAACAGAAAGAAAATTTTTTGTTTGGTTTTGCTTGTTTTCCTCACCTAGACTTGAGCAGATATTTGAAGCAACAAGGGTAAACATTCTTTTATTTACTCTGAACATAAAGGCATATGGTGAGTTTCCAAAGCTATTGTTCCATGAGTGTGATACATATATTTACATCAAATAAACATTGAATTATCTATCAGACATATTCACTTTAGTTGGGAATTTAATCTATGTGACAGCTTCTTTTCATGTATCAAATACTCTTCTGTGGCCCCAATATTACCGATCACTTTCAGTATGATTTGTTTCCATTGCTGAAACTTGCCTGCATGGACACCCACACCTTGGGTCTCTTAGTCATCCTCAGCTAAGGATTGAGGTGATGTGTGTGGCCATCTTCCTTATCCTAATTTCCCTCTACATGGTCATCTTCTGCTCCCTGAAATCTCGCAGCTCTGAAGGGTGGGGCAAAGCCTTCTCCATCCTGGCTCCCACCTCACAGTGGCTGTCTTGTTCTTTGTGCTGTGTACTGTCTTGTACATGAGGCCTGTGGTCACTTACCACATAGACAAGGCAATGGTTGTGTCCTTGACCATCATTGAACTCAGGTTAAAGCCTTTGATCTACACCTTGAGGAATGCAGAGGTGAGAAATGCCATAAAGAAACTGTGGATGAAACAGGGGACCCTGAGTGGTCACCAGCTTACATGCTGAGAACAAACTTTTCCTACAAGGCCAGTAGTGTCTTACCCTCTCCATTCACTCCAAGCCACTGGGCACACAGGAGCCAGAGGCATCTTTGGAGCACACACAACAGGTCAAGAGACTCCAGTGTCCTGCCTAATCGGGGAACTGCCTGCATCTCCAGTGCACCACATCGGTGTATTTTGTACTTCATCCACTTTATCACAAGGCTCTAGGCACAACTCTTGTTTTAAAAACACCCCTGTCTTTTTGAACAATCTGAGTCTTTCCCAGTTCGGGGCTTTTACTTTTTTTCCTACTGTAATGATCTTCCCTGGAGGCTTTGCCTGGCTGACTCCCTGTCATTATTTCCATTGTCAGATGAACTCCCACCTCCTCAGAGAAGTCTTTCTTGCTGACTTTCACTCATTCCCTGTAGTTATTCTCTAGTTCTATGCCCTGGTTATATGCTTAACATTTATGATCACAGAGTACTTTAAAAATTTGTTTGACTTTTATCTTCTGTTTTCCCAAAAAGATAATCCTTGTCAAGGCAAGATTATGTTTATACATTCCTGCAATAAAACCAGTGATTAGAACGCTCCCTCTCACATGGTATGTGCTTAATAAATATTATTGGATGAAGATAAGTCAAATATAGACTTAGGGTTTTAAAATATTTGCAAATGAATATGGAGACAGGAGTAGGAAGGATAAATACATACATGTGCTTTAGGAGTTAGAATCCCCCCATTTTGCATGATGCCAAGTGTCTTTTTTAGAAGCAAAGACAATCACAGCTTAATAGTGTGCTCTTTAATATGGGGGACACCACTTTACCAAAATTCTCCACTGCTTCGTGTTCTTCAGAGAAGCAAAATAAGATTCACTCACGTTAGAGTGAAGCCATTTTAGAATCAAGTGTCTGTTTTGGAGCTGGGTGCTATGGCAAGCACCTATGGTTTCAGCTACTCAGGAGGCTGAGTCTGTGGTGAAAGGAGCAATCTATTTGTGTTTTGGTGCTTGAGACAAGCCTGGACAATGTAGTGAGACCCCATCTCTAAAAAAAGTTTAAAAACAGTGGCTATGTCTTGAAATTATACATTGTTTATGGGACCAGAGCACCTGTGTAAATCTGTTTTATTAACTATGAGAGAACGATTTTGCTGTGACCTTTGAGATTTGGATTTCCAATCCAAAGGATGTTTATTTCTCCCAGATCCTGCTGTGGAAAAGTGTCCCTAGAAGACGCTAATTCTGTTTTAAATTCCCTTGATGAGGTACCTGGAAAGCTTAAGGTCATAGCATGATTTAGCATTCTGTTTTCTTATTAGAAAAAATACATCTTATATACATGAGGACAATAATTACAGGATCAATTACAGTATTCTGACAAAACATAACATTTAAATCAAGAATTTTATTTTTAAATAAAAATGTGCATGTGTAATAGGTATGTAGATTTAATAATCACCAACCATGTTCAATAACTATGGGGTTCATGCATTCATTGAAGAATATCTTCTGAGTTTGTACAAAGTTTCAGATACTCTTCTAGGAGCTAAATATGCAGTGATGAATAAGACAAGATGTGTTTTTTATGTCTTTGAGCTTAAATTTTACTGTAGGAGAAAAACAACATATAGAAATGAAAATAAGTAAAATCACAGAGTGATAACTGATACTCAGAAAATTTTAATGGAGTGTTGTGTGCATGGCTGGGTAACTCTGGTTAGGTGGACACAGGGGCTGTTCTGAGAGGAATTTCTAAACTGAGATCTGAATGATGAGACAGAAACATCCTTAAGCATATCAGTGGGAACAACATTCTAGGCAATAGAGAAAAGACTGTGCAGACACCGTAAGACAAGCATGAGTCTCAGGTAAAGAAGATCCAATAATCAGTGCACAGTGGATGAGGGAGAACACCATAAAAGGTGAGATATGAAAGGTAGCCAGGGCCCTATCAGAGAATGCTATTACTTTTTAATCTTTAGTTCATAAAAAGCATCGACATCAAAGTGACTCTCTTAGAATAATAATTAAAAATCAAGTCCTTCATGGACTTACAAATGACTTCAGAAACTTAGCATCAAAAATCTTTGCACAACCACAGAAATACAAAACATTATCTTTGATTACTATAAAATGTTCCCATTTTTTTCTGACAGTCTCTTATTGTTGCCCTTTTCTGAAATTGCATCCTGTTTTTTTAAACAGCTATATATATATATATATATATATATATATATATATATATATATATAATACATCTACACATAACCTTCTCTGTTGTGTCTAATATAGGCAGTCTATGTGAATTCAAAGCTTGCTGCCTGCTTTTTATTTGTTTGTTTGTTTTGTTTTGCCGACCATAATTAATAGTCTGTTCCTATGCTTGCTGATAGTTCATTTTGAACTCACTGTGTAATTTTACTTATGGGAGTCATGTCAGCCTAAATGGGAAGAAGCTCTTCTATAAACCTTATTCATTTTTTAAATAAAGATAAATATAGTACTTAGTTTAAGGGCTTGAGTTTTTTGTGTGAAGTTAAAATGAGAAAATGGCCATAAAGTATTTAACATAGTGCTGGGAACATAATAAAGTTCAATGAATGTTAGATTTCACTTTCAATATTTTCTTTGATATATTGGTTTACCTGATTGTTTCTTGCCTCCTTCATTAGAATGTAAACTCCATAAATTACAAAAGTTTTGCAATCCTGTCTACCTCAGTGAGCTAAAGAGATTGGTATATTTAGATATTTAGTCAAAATTTATTGACTAAATGAATAAGTGGGTCCCATCAAAGTAAAATATGTTAAATGAAGAGACTATTCCTAAAATCCTTTCATGTCAATAGTGGTCAATATAATCTTCTGCATTTATGGATGTAATGAGTATAAAAACCACAACAAAAATTTTGTGAGATAATATTTTTGAAATTACCATACTCAGAGTTGAGTTTAAATTTTAATTAAAAATTAAACTAATCATTCAGAATGTCTGCAATGGCTAAGTTTATTTATTACTTCTATATAGTACTTTTTATTTATATATCTAAACTCTGATTATAAACAATATAAATAATGATTCTATATTGAGAAAGATGAAGTCAAATTTTTTTTATTTCTGTTGTGTTTGTATCCTGTAGTTATCTGTTTGACATTCATTCTCTACAATTCAATGTAATAAATGCAAAATAGTCTCAGGAGGACAGGTAAAATCCATGAAACAGAAACTTTTATTTGCATCTTAACAAATTGTAGGCAGGCATTCAGTCTGGACACACATTTTCTAAACCAGCCAAGTTTTATAGATGTAATTGAAGGGGTCTCCATGAAGATATTTCTTATTCCATCACAAGGCTTTACTGGGGCACTTTTTAAGTCTTTCTATAATGAAAGAGAAGAAAATCACTCTTCTATCAAGCAGCCAATATATGCCTCAGTCTGCAGCAGGTAATCTAAAACAGATGTAACAGAAGGAAAATTAAGGATTGGCAGATATGCTAAGTGTAGTGGAAGGCATCTTCCTTTTTGTCGTAATTATTGAATCAATACTGGGAGTTTTAGGGAATGGTATTATTGGACTGGTAAACTGCATTGACTGTGTCAAGAATAAGTTTTCTATACTTGGCTTTATTCTCACTGGCTTAGCTATTTCTAGAGTTTTTCTGATATGCTTGATAATAATAAATGGATTTACACGGTTATTCTCTCCAGATATGTATTACTCTGGTAACCTAATTGAATATATTAGTTACCTGTGGCTAATTATCAATCAATCAAGTATCTGGTTTGCCACCAGCCTCAATATCTTCTATTTCCTGAAGATAGCAAATTTTTCCCACTATGTATTTCTCTGGTTGAAAAGTAGAATCAATAGAATTCTTCCTCTTCTGGTGGGATCCTTGCTATTTTCATGGTTACTTACTCTTCCACAACTTGTGAAGACTATTAATGATCATAAAATGAAGACTAGAAACACAACCTGCCAATTCAAGATGGTTAAAATTGAATACTTTATTCATCAGGTTTTGCTAAATCTGGGAGTCATTTTCTTCTTTATATTGTCCTTAATTACATGTTTCTTGTTAATCGTTTCCCTTCGGAGACACAATAGGCAAATGCAATTGAATGCCACAGGATTCAGAGACCCCAGCACAGAAGCTCATGTGAAGGCAATGAAAGTTTTGATATCTTTCGTCATTCTCTTTACCTTGTATTTTGTAGGCCTTGCCATAGAAATATCATATTTTGCTGTGTCAGAAAACAAACTGCTGGCAATTTTTGGAATGACAACCACAACCATCTATCCCTGGGGTCACTCATTTATCCTAATTCTAGGAAACAGCAAACTAAAGCGAGCTTCTTTGAGGGTACTGCAGCAATTAAAGTGTTGTGGGAAAGAGGAAAATCTCAGAGCCAAATAGACAAGCATGGGGAGAAATCAATGTTCTAGGAGAACAATCCAGGGAAGAAATCCTTGAAGATCTATTTCACTTGCACCGCATTCTTACATTGCTTTTTAACTGTGTTATTGAGCATCACTTTCATAATGAGAGCAATCTTCCATAATGGGTTTGACTACATCTTAGCGAATATCACTCTGTGAAGAGATTTTAATCTCACATCCAAATTCAGTGGTTTAGTCAGATTCCTGCCCTACAGCTTCTTCCAACATACCTCCCAGAGGGAAAACATCCACTTGGAGACTGTTCACTTGATAGATTATAACAGTGAGAATAAGCAACTAAAACAAGACTTTTCTCTAAGCACAGCACTGGGGGAAAAAGGAAAAAAAGAAAAATAAATTTTAAGAAATAAAACAAGACTTTTCATTGTGTTTTACCTGACTTCCCTGAAGGATTGACATCTATTCTCCAAGAAGACTCAAAGAAAAAGAAACTAAGACCAAGAAAGTTATGATAAATCTTGACATTTAGAACATGGAAGAGAGGGACAGACAGGGGTGCTTCTTCTGAGTGTGCTATTTTAAAAAGGTTGCTTTTATTTTCACTGTTTAAAATCTAACATTCTTTTTTACTAGTGTACATTTGATGTAGTAGCAGTAATAATAGTAGTAGATACAGTTTGGTGAAAAATAGCTAGGGAAATGGAGTCTCCTCAGGGGAGATTGGATCAGAGCACTGATGAAATGAATCTTTATACTCTTCAAATAGAATGATTTGAGATACAGCAAGGTCATAAACCAATTAGAGTTGAGTAAAGATTCTACTAGAAGTACCAATGCAAAGGACTCAACATAGTCCCTGACCGAGAGACACAAGATTGAACCCAGGATAATATCTGTGTGAAGTATGAAGTGTTCTGCTCTAGAGTTTCATACACACACACACACACACACATTCATAAAGACTTGCACTCCCAGACATATTTCAAATGCAGATTTTTTAAGTATATTTTTATGTCCAACACAACACAGGATATGAACTGAGTGACATTTTGGCAACTTGCAAAAATGCCTGATAGCTGGAATATTTCTAAATATAAAGGCTTAATCCATTTTCCATGTGAGGTTTCCAAATCAATATTTTTGTATTTATAAGCTAATAAATTTGGAGTGTACCAAAAGTTAAGAGATAACAGAAAAAAAAATGTTTCTACCCAGTTTCAACCAAACTTACAAGGTTGGTTTATTTGAAATTATATCATATAAACAATTATTTCCTCTATATAGATTACATTAGAATGTATTCATTTTTCTGTAAAAAATGATTTGTAATCATCATTTTTGAGGATGCATAATAGCTCATCTTACAGATATATAATAATGTACTTAATCTTTATCATATTGTTTGTATTTCTCTTGTCTTCAGTTCTCCATTGATATAAATAAGCATAATATGAGTATTGTAGAACATGAATACTATTCATTCTTTCAAGAAATATTTTTTCAATGTGAACTCTACTAGATGATTGGAATGTACTATTGAACAAGGCACCAATATAATGGATAATATATTCTAGTAGAAAAACAAATAAATAGCAAAATTATATTTATAGCATTGAGGGAGAAAAACTAAAGGATGCTAAGCAAATGACTTGACCTGGTCCTAAGAGTAGAGAAGGTTGGTTTAGTTTGAAATCTGAATAATGTGTAGGAGTTATGATGGGCAAAGCAGACGAAATTTGGGGTGGGAAAGCAGCATGTGCAGAGGTCTTGTGTCAAGAAGGGGTAGAGAGCATTCCAGGAACTGAAGATTCAGTATGAGTAGTATATAGAGAGAGCAGAATATTAGTTATATTTTTAAGGGGAATTTCAATGGAGAGGAATTTGATCAATCTTTTGCAGAACTGATGAATTTCCTTGCAGAAATAGTGAACCAACACTTCAGTTGGGAAAAAATAACTACCTTATTCTAATCTCAAAATCAAGCAGGGTTATTATTTTTAATGCTGTTACTTTAATTGCAAAAACATCTCTTTAATTCTCATATATTTGATTACTAGTTAGGTTAAGCATTTTTACAGGATGTTAACCAATAGCATATGCTTTTGGGGAATTGTTCATTTGTTTTCTTCTTAACTTTTCCTGTCTAATGAGTTTTCTTACCAATTTTGTAACTACTTTATACATTAACATTATGCCATATGTGCATTATGATTTTTTTCTTAATTTGCTCTTTAAGAAACAACTTTGTGATGTTTGGGGAAATAGGTTTGTAATTAATATGAACTCAAATAGATTTGTGTTTTCTTCTACTGCTATTTTTGCCAATATTAGCTTGGTTTTATTGATACCTATTCCTTTGTCAATAGCTCCATTTTTTACAATAAAATAACACAGTTTCATTGCACCTAAAATTAGAAAACACAGAAAGGTATGAAGGAGAAATTGATTATGCACATTTGCAATACTCAACCAATCATTGTTAATATGTTTCTACATAGATTTTGCAAAAGATTTCAAGATAATAGGTAGATAATAGGTATGTTGCTTAGAAGTATGTTTTGATTAGATTTATATACAAACTGGATATATGGCTTACCTGTGGATAAAAGATTTAGAGATAATTTTTATTTTCTTTTAGTCTTCTGTAATTTTCTATGCAATAATTTATGTAATCAGAAATATAAAATTAAATAAAAGATGAGGTACATGAAAAAAATCTGTTTGGTTAACTTTCTGTGAGAAACGAGAAAGAATCCTCCCCAGCGTTTGCAAGAACTGTGTAAGTGCAAACTTCCGTGTCTGAGGCTTTTGTAGGTCTGATTGTTTACTTTGTTGTTTGCACTGATTTTGATTACATTGGCTTGGTCCTCCTGTATTTTGTGATTCTATTTTGAACTCCATTTCATTAGAATTTTATCTACACGGGTTCTTTGAAATCAGGTTTCCAGTGTACTCTGTCGGAAAGGATTTGAATTTGTTTGCAAAGGCTGACTCGGGTCACTACCAGTCTTAAACTTCTTTAAGCTAAAACTTTCAGTTTATAATTTCTTAGGCTATACAGAGTACAAATTCTAGTCCCAAATATATATGCATGCAAGGCATTAGACATTCTCAGAATGACAGATCTTTACATTCCTCTTTCAATTCAGTGTTACGGTTGAGAGGTAAGTACTTCTACTTTTAACCTTTTGCTGGACATACATTATTTTTTCATTTTCCCATTAAGGTATTGCTTTTCAGGGGTCTGGATTTATTGATAGTATCAAATCTCACTTCCAGCTTTGGAGAGGCCCAAGCCAGGTATCTTATCCTACGTGCCCATGGTCCCTTAAAACTTAAGCACTGGTTTACAAATGGATAAAGCCACACAATAGAATACTATTCAGGGTGGGGCGGTAATCCTAGCACTCTGGGAGGCCAAGGCTGGAGGATTACTTGAGCTCGGAGTTTGAGACCAGCCTGACCAAAAGCGAGAGTCTGTCTCTACCAAAAATAGAAAAAAATAACCAGGCGTGGTGGTGCACACCTGTAGACCCAGGTACTCGGGAGGCTGAGGCAGAAGGATCACTTGAACCCAGGAGTTTGAGGTTGCTGTGAGCTATGATTGTGACGCCACAGCACTCTCTACCTGGTGAGGGAGTGAGACTCTATCTCAAAAAATAATAGTAATAATACTATTTAGCCATAACAATTTAAAAAAAGAATGAAATCCTGTCATTCACAGCAACATGGATGAAATTGGAGGACATTATGTTAACTGAAATGAGCCAGGAACAGCAAGTTAAACACCGCATGTTTTCACTCATATACAGAAACTAAAAACAGTTGATCTCAAAGAAGTAAAAAGTAGAAGGAAGGCTACTTTAGGCAGGAAAGGGCAGAGTGAAGGCAGAGATAGGGAAAAATTTGTTAAACGATACAAAATTACAGCTGGGTAGGAGGAATAAGTTCTGGTGTTCTATACCACTGCAGGATGACTATAGTTAACAATAATATTGATATATAGTTTCAAACAGCTAGAAAGAGGATACTGAATGTTCCCAACACAAAGAAATAATAAAAGTTTAAGATGATGGATATACTAATTACCCTGATTTGATCACTAAACATTGTATGTATGGAAACATCACTATGTACCCCATAAATATGTACAATTATTATGCATCAGTGTAGGAAAAGAGTCCATTGCTTGGCAAGATTGATGCTCTCTTGAAGCAAAATCACCCTGGTGACCAATGTTTGGCTCCTGCATATCAAGGTGTTCTGCAGCAAGGTCTTAAGCCTGTAACATGTATAACCCTTCAGAAAGATGCTTATCTAACTTCCCCAGTGGTTGTGAGTTTCAGCAAGAAAGTCTGAGACATAACCAGCTTCACATGTCTTTCTCTTAAAAGCTTGCTATATAAAGGATACTTTTTGAAGGGCAGTTGCCTGAGATATTGCTTCTGTTTGTAAGTCCCTACTAAATATTTCTTTCTGAAAAACTGGATTTGGCAGCCTCTTTCTTCAGTCTCTCAGCTCCTTCATCCTTTTGTGGTAGAATTGCATAGACCTGCTCACCGTGGAACATTTGAGGAGCCATCCCGAAGCTCAGAGGCCAAGAATTGAGTAAGGGGGATGAAGCGTCTGTGGGGGAAATCCAGGATGGCCAGACACGTTTGTGTGAGGTGAGGTGGCTCATCTGTTGGAAACTTGTGGACCTTTGTGTGAGTGAAATGATGCCCCCAAAATACGTGTTGGTCTAGAGCAGTTATTAACTGAAATCTGTATAGCACCCTGCAGTAAGAGAGGGCCACGGAGAGCCCCAGCTCAGGGTTGGCCACTTCTGTGGGCCGTTCATTTGGCAACAAATGCCCAACTAGTGGCAGAAGTGAAAATGAAACAGCCAAGGGAGGAATTGCAACTAGAAAAGGACGTGTGCCTTTTCACTTTTCTCCTTGCATCTAACTTAGTGTGCAAAATGGAAGACCAAGAGACAAAATATTGAAATGTTATCATGTAGATTTGTCTGCCCAAGGGGAAAGAAATGGAAACAACCAAAAATCAGAGCTATCATAACTAAGCCCAATGGGGATGTGAAACCCTGGAATCTCTGGGGATATTAAGGAGAGGAAGACTCCAGTGACCTAGAAACCACCGAGAAGGGCAAAGAGGACCACTGGCAAGTCACCCCTCATGCAAAGGAAAGGGAAAGCCTAACAACCACAGCAAATGGGGGCCAACCAATGTGGGAGACTCAGTACAGGGACTAATACCCTGCTGCAGGGCTCTTAGAGATTGCAGAGACCTTCAGACAACTACCAGGGGGACCCCTGACAGCTTGGGTGGTCCTACTAGTGGACACAGAGGGTGATGGGGTTTCCTTAGCTGGAAATGAAGCAGACAAAATGAGTGACATCACCACCCACGCAGCCCTGCAGCAACACGTTCACAACACTTGGCAAACACAAGGAATGATCCTCAGGGAAAGGATTATTTTAGCTATAGGGAGACTTGGCCTAATGAAGGAGATTTACCAGGAAAGACGACCTCCTGGCAGTCAATCGAAGAGGCCCAGGGGCTTCTCTGACAATTAGGAATGAGGCAAACTAACTACGCTCAGGTATTGGTGGGACCTGATAAAACAACTTTTTACTGCTGGGATGAAAAATACATTGCCATAGTGTGCAAACAAAGAATGGCACAGCCCTTTGCTGTCTTTGTTGAGTCCTAGAGTGAAAAAAGATATACTAATATATGATGGGGAAGAGGCCATAGCAGATTTGGGAGAAACCAAGAAATCCAGGGATAGGGTACATGGTAACCTGACAAAAGCCAACAAAGGGAAAAAAGAAAACTCCACAGAAATAAGGGGGGAAAGGGAAAGGAACGAATAAGAGTCACGTGTGAGCAAATGTGACATGATGTATTGGGAGCAGGAGCACCCTGAGGAAATAAACAGACAAACAGCCTAATGCTGTAGTAATAGCCTTGTGGAGGGAACTATGGCCTGAACAGCAGTTTTGCCCCTTCCCTTCTACTCTTCTGGCAGAAGAGGAGGGTGACTCAACCCCTCAATCATTCTAATGTCCTGGCCAATTAGGGTTGAGTCCCACCGTAGGCCTGAGATTAGGAGTGGGGCCAAGGTTGATCCCATGTTTAAGCAATAGGGGGCAGCTGGAGGGCCCATATTGAGTTCACCATTTACTTGTCTTCCCAAAATAGAAAGAAGACTATTGCCTTAGTGGATACTGGGGTGCACTGTACTTTAATCCATGGAAATACAGAAAGACACTCTTGTCAATGGGTTGCCATTGATAGTTATGGGGAACAAATGATCCAGATAAAAAGGACTTTAGTATGACTAGGTACTGGAAAAGCTCCTCCCCACCCCATATATTGTCCGGAGCCATGAGGCCCAGCCACAGCCTGCCTAGCACCATGAGGCCTGGCCATAGCTTTTATCTTGAATGCCTAAGCATTATTTCTTCTTGCCCTTCCCCCGTAGCTATGGCTAAGTCTCATTCCACAAATAGCTTCGGCTGCCCCAAAGTGATAAATCTCAGTTTCTCCTGCGCTGCCCCAAAATGATAAATTTCAGTTTCTCCAAGGTGACTAAACCTCCCTCATTCTATCTGAAAATTGCAGCATTCTAATGCTACCTCACCCTAATTGGAGGAGAGCGCTCCTCCCTGCCCTGTCAAGCCCTGATTGCTCATTTTGGGATACCTCATATGTATATCCTGCCACTACCTAATTGGCCAACTATGACTCCCCAAATGCTTCCTGGTTGGTCAGTCCCTTTTTCACCTAATCTGCATTATGACTAGGTGTTCCCCTTTTTTCTTGTCTATAAAAACTGTTACTCTATGTTCAATAAATGAGACTTGATCAGACTCCTGTCTTGTCTCCATCTCTCGCGTCTCTTGTCCCATCCGACTCCCGCTCCCTCCTCCAGGTTCCGTGACTGACATTCCCGTGGGTCGGGACAATATATGGTGTTTATTTCCCCTTGTTTCAGAAAACATTTTAGGCATAGATATTCTGTTAAGAAAGACTTGGCAAACTTCAGTGGGAGAATTGAAGTTGCCCATGGTAAAGGCTGCTGTCAGGGAAGAGGCAAAATGGGAAGCCCTACAGCAATTGGCTAGGGGAGAGCATGCTGAAATAAATGCAACTATTGAGCAACTGATAAATGTGCACATATTATCCCCCCAGCAAAAAAGTCCCTGTTCCATCTGGCCTGTACCTGGCAGATGACTGTGGATTACTGGGGCTTGAACAAGATAACCAGAGGCAAACATGCTGCAGTTCCCAATATTACTCAGGTAGTCAAGCACATAGTGTCTGTGCTGTGGACACATCACACTGTCTTAGATTTGGCAAATGCCTTCTTTTAGCATTCCTCTTTCCAAACAATCATGAGACCAGTTTGCTTTGACATGACAAGGTTGGCCCCAGGGATATCTTCCCAGTCCTAGGATCCGTCATGGAACAGTGGCTAGAGAAGTGTCTTTGTTCTCATTCTCATCTTCTCTTCCCTAGTTTTGTTATATGGATGATGTTATGTTAACCTCGGAAGATTTTAATGTGGTACAGGGAGAGTCTTACAGCACTGTGTGCTCATCTGTGGGAATGGAGATGGGCAATCAACTCTCAGAATATTCAGGACCCAGGCTTGTAGAGGAGTTTTTAGGGTCAGGTAAGACTCCTTTGATACTAGGTATAGTAATTGACAAAGTTCAACAATGTCCAACCCTGAAAACAGTAAAAGAAATCCAAACATTTATTGGTCTTTTGAGTTACTGGAAAGCATTTATCCCCTCTTTAGCCCCATGTTTGAGACTGCCCTATAGACTTATTAGAAAAGGGGCACACTGGGACTGGGACACACCTCAGCAAGAAGCTTTTGAACAGGCTAAAGTGTTAGTGCGGCAGACAGGAGCTTTAGCCCCCCCCTTTAGAGGGTATCACTATGACTACATACTGAGGGTATGAGTTGGCTCTTATGGAAACCAGAGTATGGTAAATCAGTTCCTTTAGGATTTTGGTCATAATTGTGGAAAGGACCCTAAACCAGACACTCTTGCATTGATCAACAAGTGCCAGCAGTATATTATGCTTTACAGCAGGTGGAACTGTTAACAAAGACCCTTACTGTGACTGTGAGAATGGGTCTACCAATCAAGGGATGGATAGAAAGACTGTTAAAGTACCCCACCTACATTGTAGCTCAAACACCTTGAATAAATGGCATGCCTATTTACAACAACAAAGAGTTCTGGCAACAAGGCCCTTAACCCCCAAATGGAATGTTGTATTAAGTATTATTACCTATGATCAACCAAGGAACACCTCTCTACCCCCTTTTACTCCAGTGCCTGACCCAGAAAGAGAAGGAATCTTAGCCATACCAGATGATGCTTGGTATGTGGATGGCTCCAGCAGGGGAAACCTGTGTACTTGGACTGCTGATACAGGTATACATCAGTCAGTGCGCTGAGTTGGGAGCTGCTTGGTTAGTAAGCACAACTGAGCCCTGGCCCCTAGTTCTTTGCACTGATAACTGGGCTGTATTTGAAGGCCTAATTATGTGGCTAGCTCAATAGGAACAAGAAAAGTGAATGATTATGCACGAACTCATATGGGGCATGAATATGTGGCAAGACATACAGGAGAAGCTGCAACACCCTGCAGCTGATTTAACTGTATTTCTTTTGGCCACACACAAAAATGACTCAAAAAAGGCTGTCCATTCAATGGAGTGGTGGAGTGCAGGAAAACAGACTGTTGCATGGCAAGAGTGACGCCACCTTGAAGCACAATTGCCATGATGACTGATCCCGCTTACCAAAGTGTTCTACAGCAAGGTCTTAACACAATGCCCATAGCATAAATAGCCCCCAACAAAGATGCCTATCTAACCTCCCTAGTGTTCATGAGTTCCAGAAAGTCCGAGAAATGACCAACTGTACCTGTTTTCCACAAAAGCTAACTATGTAAAAAATATTTTCTGTAGTTCTTCCCTGCTAGAGGCTGAAAGAAGATAGAAGCAGCCTTTCAGATCTTTAGCATTTCTTAAACCACTGGAGGGACCAATATGGTACTTATATATGCTTAGTGAATAAATGAATGACTGTATGGTTGCTCCTTCTTTTCAAAACTCTTATGATTGCCCTTTTTATGGCATTAAACCTCAAATCTTTAGCACTGTGATCAATCAAATCTCTAGGACATGATTTAATTACTTTGCAATCTCATCTCTCACTACGTTTAAAAGAATATCTCATTTTCGTCTCATGGATAAAACTACACACTCACAAGTCTATGATATTTTTAGTATTAGTCCCTTGATCTGAAATACCTTTATATAAATTTTCTATTTGAAAAAATCCTGTTTTATCTCTGAGCTCCATCTCAACTCTAAAGCATAGTAATTAAGAGCATAAACTTGGAAGCCAGACCCATTTGAAAAAAACTTATACCAGTTTCTTATAAAACTAAACATATGTCTATTGTATGGCACAGTGATTTTAACTCCTAGGAATTTACCTCCCAAAATGAGAAGATATAAAAATAAGTACACAAGAGTATTTATAGCAAATGTATTCATAAAAGTCAAAACTGGAAATATCCCATTAACAAGAGTATGGATAATCATTGCATATTTGTACTCATAGAAAAGAATTCTACTCAATAATCAAAAGGAAATAAATTTTAAAACATGGATGAATCAAAAAGGTATTATGCTCCATGAAAGTAGGCTTAATAAAAGAGCATCACTCTGATTTCACTGAAAGTTTTAGAGAAGTGAAAATTGATGTATGTTGGAAAAACAATCAGAAAAGTGGTTGTGGTGTAGGTATAATATTACCTGTAAAGAGGCAGGAGCAAATATTCTGCAGTGATGACAATCTTTTATATCTAGACAGGTAGTTGGGTTACACAGTTGTGTCAAAACTCACCAAATCATATACTGAAGATCTGGTAATTTTGTTTCATGTAAATTTTACCTCAAAATAAAAAAAGAACTATAAACATAAATTGAATTACAATGAACATATGCTAAAGTGCTTAGAGAGGAAATGCACTGATGGATAACATTTATTTGGAAATTCTTCAATAAAATAAGATGGATTGATGGATAGGTAGAATGATGGAGAGATAGATTGATGTACAAAGAAAACTGTTTCTCTATACACAATACTCTTGATGCCAAAGACATGAGTTCTTCACATCAAGCAATTTTCCAATTTTCTATGGACAGCAACTCCATAACTTACAATTAATTCAATTCTTACACTAACTACCAGGAGATGGTGGAGACCCCACAGGGTAAGGTCTCAGTCCCACAAGCCTTTCCCCCACTTCAGATCCCAGTCACAGATATTAGGTGCCCAGGGTAACCGTATCTCTGTCCGATTTGGCTACAAATTGGGACTTCCTACAACCCCCTTCTCATGTTTGATAATTTTCTATAATGGCTCACAAAACTTAGGGAAACACTTTATTTGTGTTTTCTGGTTTACTGTAAAGGATACTATAAAAGATACAAACAACTAGCCAGATAAAGAGGTACATAGGGCAAGGTCCAGAAGGGTCTGGAACACAAAAGCTTCTGTACTCATGGAGTTGGGGTGAACCCCCCTCAGAGCACATGGGTGCATTCACAATCTGGAAGGTCCTGAACCCCATAGTTTTGGAATTTTCATAAGGGTTTCATCACATAGAAATGATTTATATTATCTTATTCTCCAGCCTCTTTCTCCTTCCAAAGGTCCAAGCATCTAATCATGGCTTGGTATTTCTGCTGACCAACCTCACACCTGAAGCTATCCATAGGCTCATTCTCATTAGAACAAAACATGTTCTTACTACCCAGGAAATTTTAAGGAATTTAGGAGCTATGTGTCAGAACCTGGGGTCAGAGACCAAATATATATTCCTTATTATGTCACAACACATGATAAAGCACATGCAGTAAAATGTTAATGGTAGAATCTAAATGGTGAGTATATCAGTATTTACTAGAAAATTCCTCTAACTTTTCTGTATGAAATTTTTTATAACAAGTATATGAAATTAGTTTTAGAAGTTGTAGATTATTCTTATTCAAATCAATTATTATTCTGTTCGTTGCAAAATGGTATTTTTTCTAAGTCCCTTATTCCATCCACATTTATTGGTTGGTATTTTACAATCAGAAAGAGCTTGTTATTCTCCCATAATTATCAATTTATTTATTGTGAGCATGACCTTATGTATTCTTATTCTGTTTATTGAGTTATGCCATATTACTTTTATTATTAATTTCCAAGCTCAAAATTCCCTATATTGAGCAAAGTGAAAGTCTTTCATGCTATCTTCTATTTCCTTTTGATATGTTCCCATCTCTTTTCAATCACTTCTGGCACGAGATTTTTCCAAGCTCATCTTGTGTTGTGTCTTTATCCCAGACCTAGATACAGCCATTCCTTTCAGAAACATTGATTCTTTTAAGTGGAGAGTGATATTTAGAAAGCAAGACCTGCTAGGTATGCTTATTGCCAGACGTGTGTTTGCCTCTAGGCCTTTCTGGTAGAATTTTATAAATTTTGTATTTAAATTAATATATATTGCAATATATAAATATATTTTATATTTAAATTTATGCAAAATATATTTAAATATAATATTTATATAATTTTACTAAATTTTTCTTTAAATATGCAATTTAAATCTATATATATATATATGTAGCAAGTTGGAAGTCTTTTGAGCTATCTTCTGTTTTCTTTTGAATGTCCTTTTGAATGATTTTTGCAATTTCTCTCCAGCATCAGGGGGTTCTTCATTACATTTTTTGACTTCTTTGACATTGTTGCTCATTGTATATTTTTATCACCCTTCTCCACTAGTTAAAAACTCTGCCTCCCAACAACATCAGTGTATTAACACATTGTTCAAATCTATAATGCTCTATATATGTGTAATTCAAGGGAAGATTTTTGGGTAAGATGACGATGTGAACACAGGCAATTAACGACTCCTTGGATCCCCAGGGCAATGATCAAAGGGAATTTTAAAGAAGAAATTTCTGAATATGATCTGAAATCTAAAGAAAGATGCTAAAAAAAAAAAAAAAAAAAACCCTGTGGGGAATTTTAACTAGATATACCAAAGGAAGACACAAAGAGGATTCTTCTTCTCCTTCAAAATGTTGTGTCACTTCAAAATGTTGCATCATTTCAAAATAATGGAGAATACTTTTTTAGAACATTGTAAGTGCACTCTGACTTGTAGAGCAAGGGGCAAAATCCCCAGTGAACTATGGGGCAGAGATGTCAGTCGTTTATCTTTTTATATATATATATATATGTCATGGAACTAACTGTATACATTTGAAAGTAGCTGGACTTTAAGCCATAAGCCAATAGACAGCAACTTTCAGAAAGCTGAAAGGGCATTTGTGGAGAGTTGCCAACATTGAGGCAGCAACACTAGGAAAGAGTTTGAGTACAGAACCACTTTGGAACTGGTGAGATTCTTTCCTTATTAAAAACAAAAAAAAAAGGGAAAGAAAATTAATTGAGCTTTAATTTAAGGAGTCATAAATAGAAAAACAAATGAAATCAATAAAGGTAGAAGAAAGATATAAGAGAGTTAAAGCCAAATTTAGTAAACTAGGAAATAGAGAAATCAATAAAGTATTTAAACAAGTTCAAGAGCTGGGTCTTTCATAAAGTAAAACATTCTCCATGCCTTTATAGTTTTAAACATGCTTGTGTGGTTTGGCTTATATTCTTGCCCTTCCTCTTTGCCTGGATAAATAGGCATACGCTACGGATCCAGGACATGGTCCCTGAGCCTTGGTTCCAGAATAAGCCACATTAAGTATGTTTGTTATGACAGAAAGCTGTCAAACAGGGAAACTGACACACAAACAGAGTTCTGACATAATGCAAAACAAATAAACAAATAACAACAACAAAAAACTAATGCATGTGGCATTGGCTTGGGATCGGGTAGTAAATGGATAGTGAACAGTTATTACAAACTGGAAAAATGGCAACAAGCTATGCAATGATGAAATATTTTGTAAATCTGCCACATCCAATAATTAAAAAAAGAAAAAACAGATAGTGTATCTAATGAACTTGTGGCTCTGGGAAAAGAATTTATAAACAGAATGTTACGAGTTTTTTGGTATTAGTTGCACTGATAAGGTACCTTTCAAGAAAAATTGAGTTCAAGTTAGAGTCAACTCATTTTCAAGAAAGATGAAATGGAAAAAGAGATAGTTCAGAAATTCCAAAACTTGCAGTATTTGGAGATATAACTCTTTCTCTTCTCCAACTGGCAAAAGGAAAAAAAAAATGTTTTAAGCAACTTCAGTGAACAAAGTGAGGACATGACCATCACACCTGTTGTTTCAAACTTGGATTTATTTATTTGTTTATCCTCCATCCTTTCAGTCAAACACAATTTCTCTGGAAAAGAGATCAAAGACATGATCCCACAGACATTTGATAAGCAGCTCAAAGTACTTATAATGAAGTCAAAAGAAAAAGGCATGTCTTATAAGAATTCTGAGTGTGGCTGTTAATACTATTAATACACAGAGCTGATTGGAGGCAAATACATTTTTAAAAATATTTTGAGAGATATACTTCTAGATATAATTCTACCAGTGTCAACTTGTATAGTTAAAGAGACAGATTATTTTAGGCACAAAAACCTCCATTTCAGATGTGGCCAAAGATGATCATAAAAAAGGAGACATTAATTAAAGAGTGGAGAACCCAGAAGCCATGGAGAACAAAAGACAAGGGTGCTACTTTCAGGGAGCAGAACCATAACCTCTAAGTATTAATAACATTTCCTTGATTGGTCGGTGTAGGAACACTTAACAAAGTTAGTTCAGTGAAATTTCAGAATTGCTTGGAGCCATTTGCTACTCTAAATATCAGCACTTATCATAGTTATCTTGTCCCTATTCTGCCATTATTTATAGGATTTGTATCATGGAGATTGAGGGGAGGACCGTTGAAGAATAGGTATCTTCCTCCCCTTTCCTTCCCTGCCGTGTTTCCAGATTAAGAACGGCCACACCTGAGTTTGACTTGCTTTGGACAATGAAAAGTGAAAGGTATGACACATGCCACATTTAGATAGCAGCTGTATCTGTAATTCCATGGTTTGCTTGGGCCTCTTGTTCTTCTCTTCTTATCTATTCCTAAGAGAATAGGTGTTTCCTACAGATATTTTGCCCCTTCAGGCAAGGTCCCTGAATGAGAAGACACATGGAGTAGACTAGAGCTAAGTGAACTACAGTCATAGGAGTATAACATGAGTGAGAAATAAATTCTTATTGTGTTGTAAGCAACGAAGATTCTTGGGTGTTTAGATGTGCAGCAGGCTGACTAATAATAGCTCCTATCCATAACTAGGTAATTAGGTCAGGACGGTGAAGCCCTTATGAATGGGATTAGTGTCCTTATGAAAAGAGACTCCAGAGCTTGCTTTCTCTCCGTTTGATTTCTGCCATATAAGGATGCACCAAAAAGTCTGCCATCTATAGACAAGAAAGCAGGCCCCTACCAGAAACTGGATCTGCCAGCACCTTGCTCCTGGACTCCCAGGCTCCAGAACTATGAGAAATAAATGTTTGTTATTTGAGTCACCCAGCCTATGGTAATTTGTTATAGCAGCCAGAGCTCACTAAAATACAAGCTTAGAGGGGAAATTGATTTTTAAAATATAAAATAATATTATGCACAAATCTATGTTTGAAATTTGCTTGAGATAATGATTTCTGAAAAAAAAAAATTCCAAAACGGCTACAGAAAAGAAGAAAAACTAAACAGGCAGATTTGTTTTTTAGGAAATCTTGGAAAAAAATGTGAAAGAATTACCTCCCAAGGACTAGTAGGCCCAGATGGTTTTACAAGCTAATTTATTTCAATCTTTCAAAGAAGAGATACTTCCAAGAAGATATATCCATGCTATTTGACAATTTAGTAAAATATAAAGTATTCCTAGTTCATTTTGTAAAAATCAGCATAGCCATAAAAACAACATCTAACAAAAATATCACCAAAAAGCAAAAAAAAAAAAAAAAGGGAGAGAGAGAAAGAAGCTCATGAAAAAAATCTTGCTTATGGATAGAGATACTTTGTTGGGTTGGCTGTTGTAATCTCATATTACCATTACTCCCTCCCCATGTAGTGGGCACTACATGTAGGTTCCTAAGGCTTGTCAGTAAGAGGAACATGCATGTACTTTGGAAAGTAGAAGTGAAGTGGAAGCCACCGTTCCCAGAAGGTCACACAACCAGATGCGGTGGCTTCTTGGACTTCCATTTGAGCTTAGGAATCTCCACCTGCTACATTGCTTGAAGCTGAAGTTGTTATGAATATTTGATTCTTTACTTGTAGCATTCCAGACCTTCACTCCCCTACCCCAGTTACTTCAAAATTTTTAAAGTTCTATTTTCTATATTAAATATCTTATTCCTGTGACATTTATAGTGGCTCTGCTTGGCTGACCAAACCAAGACTAATAAAAATGTTCATACTAGAACAGACCTTAAAGAAAGGAGTCTGGAATTGATTCTAGAATCTGCTTACATTGAAAGGTTTTAGTGATTTTCCTGACAGTGGTAAATGAGACTTGAATAGTCTATGTAATATTAGGAAAGAGACTAAAGAACAGTGACAAAAGTGAGTCCGAGAAGTGTCACTGAACTATGAGTTGGGGGACCCAATATAAGCAATAGGAGCTACAAATGGCAATATTTGAACCTTGTAGATATCTGATCTAGATTTCAACTGTTTCTGCCCCTTCCTTAGATGCCCATGAATGATATAGCCCCTTTTTCACTACAACACACATCCGCCCTTTATCTCTCATTCTCTTACAGTAACTTTGCCTTTTTTTTATTTGGGAGTTCATTAAACAACAGAGATTATCATACCTATTTTATTAATTTAAATGTCATCATTATAATTTTTAGACAATTCTTTGTGGAAGATTGTATAATGCAATTTTAATTATTTATCCTTCCTGTTGGAGAAAGTTGGGGGAATCAAGGAATCTTTCCCAGGGTTTATAATTTTCCAGGTGTCACTCTTTTTGCACGTGCTTTCCAGGGAAGAAATGCTAGAGTTGAGAAGGGAGGGCCACATGGCCGCATATGGCGGTTTGTGAAGGAGTACACCAAAGTATTTATTTGATAGTAAGCAAACCGCTTATGTAATTAATATACCCTTAAGAGCTTTTGGCTTAGTATTAGCATCTGTTAAGCTAAAGAGGCAGCAGGGAATCAGGAAAGATTAACTTTAGGGTTGGCAGAATTTTAGGCACAAATTTCTCTGCCTTAGCAGATTCCTGTGCCGCAAACTTGGAATGAGAACAGCAGCAGTAACCCATAGACCCTGAAGGGATCCTGTGAGCAGGACAGTGGATACCTTAGTGATTATCTCCGTAAACAGGAAACTCAATAATTAGAAGATATTACCTGTTGTGCCTGGGACCTACATGAAGTCCCCAAATCCTTGATATAAAGATACAGAAGCGAGGTGGGGGCACACAGGATGCTTGAGGATTGTAAGGAAGCCCCAAGAATGAAAGAGATATAATTTTTTGACCAGCTAAATTGTATGTCAGCTTAGAGTCAGAAATGAAGTTAACTTATAGAAAATAAGAGAGGTAGCTACAGTAGTCCTCCCTTATCTGTGGTTTTGTTTTTCACAGTTTTAGTTTCACTTGGTCAACTGTGGTCTAAAAATATTAAGTGGAAAATTCTAGAAATAAAAAATTCATAAGTTTTAAATTGCATGCCGTTCTGAGTATTGTGATGAAATCTCTCATTACCTGCTCCATCCTTGCTGGGATGTGAATCACTCCTTTGTCCAGTCTCCATGCTGTTTACATTACCTGCCCATTAGGCACTTAGTAGCTGCCTTGGTTACCATATCAACTGTCATGGTACTGCAGTGCTTGTGTTAAGGTCACACTTATTTGGCTTCTTAACGGTTCTAAAGTGTAAGAGTAGTGATGCTAGCAATTCAGGTATACGAAAGAGAATCCCGTAAAGTGCTTCCTTTAAGTGAAAGAGTGAAAGTTCTTGACCTAATAGGGAAAGAACAATTGTATGCCGAGGTTGCTGAGATGTACTGTTAGAACCAGTATTCTATCCATGTAATTGTGAAGAAGGAAAAGAAAATTTATGCTAGTTTTGCTGTTGCACCTCAAACTGCAAAAGTTACTGCCACAGTGCATGATAAGCACTTAACAGATGGAAAAAGCATTAAATTTGTGGGTATTCCAATTGACAGCAATCGGGTTTGGTACTTAGACATCCACTGGGGGTCTTAGGACTTATCCTCTAGGATAAGGGGGGGATACTGTACTGCCAAATGGAGTCGGATAAAAATAGGCAATTTACCCAGTGACGTTCTAGCATTTGCCAAATTTGGATTTGGGAGTTGGGAGAGTAGCTATTTACTACTTCCCTAAAAGTATACATTGAACCCCTGTATACCAGAATGACCAGGACTCCAAGTTCTCTAGTCGAAAGGCAATTTCTGAATTAGTAGATTAGTGGCCTACGAGTCCAGTCCTATTACATTGCTTGTGGGGTGGGGGCCAAGAATGAGGTACAGGAATAACACTAGGAGGCCAGAATTTACCATTACGCAGCGGTGATGGTCTCCATTCATCTTTGCGTCCTCATGACTCCTAACTCCACCGTCAGCTGATAAAGTCAGGACCATGGTTAGTCTTTTGCCACTAGCGTTACTTGCCAGACCCTCACACTTTCTTTCAATGACCCAAACTCTCCAGTTCCTAGAATCTAATGTAACTATATTTCTTGTAGAAAGTATTTTCATACCATGAGGTGTAGGAAGTCTTCTCTTAGTTCATGTTTTCGGTTGCTTAAAATGTTTTTCCCCCCTCTTGTCCCTCTTCTGTCAATAGTGCCTTGTCCATTAGAAGAAGTTTCTTCCACTCTGTCTGATCATTATGGAACTATGAACCTCACTTCTGAAGCCAACTTAGTTGGTTCAGGTGTAGAAACATGACCCAGCACAAAGTTTTCCCAGGGAGGTGCAGCAGTCAAGACAAAACAAAACAAATAAACAAAAACAAAAAATCATATTTTATTTTTTAAAAATCTAATAAGAATAGAATTATGAAATCATATAGACCTTCTTGAAAAGTCTATGCTGCATATTTGGATATTTAAAATCCACAATTAATAAACTGAATCCAACAAATAAAATGTATATAGTCTCTTGAAGATAACATAGATGATTTAAAAAAAATGGAACAAGTACTAGACCACAAAGAGCATCTCAACAGTTCCAAAATAATTAATAACATAAATATTAAGTTATTTGACTAAATTGTCAATATAAATAATCAATGGTAAAAAAGTGTAAGATATGCTTATAAATTATGCAAGAATTGAAATTATTTTAAAGAAGCACTTAATTAATGAAAGTGATATATAACCAAAATGTTTAGTTTGCAGCTAAAGCCATACTTATAAAGTAAATCATAACCTTGATGCAATGTAGAAATTAAAATATAATGTAGTTATTCAAATACAAAAGCTATAAAAAGATAATATGTAACCTCAAAGAAAGTAGAAGAAATATGAAAATAATAAAAAAATTTTAAAAAGCAAATTACATATCACCAATATTATCAAGAGCTGTTTCTTTGAAAAGAGTAATAGATAGTTTAGCATTCAACTGATTAAAAAAAAGATGGAGAGAAGTTGAAATAAACAACATCATGGAAGAGTACACATATCTACAAATATAATCTAGTATTTACAACTGATAAGATATTAGTACAAATAAATTTATTAAAATACTTAAGTTAGGTGAAATGAACCATTTAAAAGAAATGAATCACCAAAATTTACTCATGTACTTGAGAAGAAATAGCTAACTTAAATAGATTAATAGGAAAACTAAATTAATAATAAAATATCTGTATCTTACCCCCCTCCTACTTTCCTTGATTTCCCAGGTAAGTGAGAAACAATCTTACTTCATGAAATGGTTTTTGAGATACTAGGAGTGTAAGCTATGGATCTCATTTTATGATGCCAGAATAACCTTGATAAACAGATTTTGTGAGAACATAAACAAATCACATAGCAATTTCATTTATGTATAGAAATAAAAAAACTCTTTAAATAAAATATAAAAAAGTTACATTCATCAACTTATATAGAGAAGAGTAGTATCTCAAAATCAAGTAGGCTTTATTTCAGGAATGCAAGCATGGTTCAATAACAGAAAATTTATGAACATAAATTTTATAAAATTAAACATTAAAAACTATAAGTTCATCTTTATGGAGTGAGAATGCCATTTGCTATTATCTGGGTCTCCTCTTTCTTTTTCAAACATACCAGGCAAACTTTTCCGTTAGCGCCTTTTCACTGACCCTAGAACTTTTTACTGTCTGAAAAGACCCTTTTTATTCATCTTTCCCTGGAACTCACCCTTGTCTCCAAACATCCACAAGGCTAATTCCTGCAAGTTCTTCAAGTCCTTGCTGCAATAAAATATCAGTGAGACCTACCCTGACCATTCTATTTAAAATTGAACTCCACTCTCCTTCCCCTGCCGCTCCCCAAAGGCAGGCGAACAGGAACACAGGGGCTTTAATTTTTAACCATGTACAAGTTCATAATTTGAAATGTATTCAATGAGAAAGTATCACTTTTGTATTAAAATAATAATTTTAGAAATACATAAAAAATCATGGAGCCTATAGAATCTGTATATATCAATGAGATTTCACAGTGAAGGAAGGAAAAGGCAGCTCACATAGTACATGCAAAGCAAATACCAGCAAACATTTTGGTTTTGGATATCTAATTGGCTATATAGATTAAGGCTGAGCATAGTACCTGGCATATGCAAAATGTTTTAGAAATGTAATCTGCTATTATGTAAGAGAAATTTGTAATTAAAGAGTAAGTTAGAAATTTAATGACTATGATCAGTACTCAGAGGCAGGGGATGTATTTCTGTGTCAACAAAATTATGGCTTGTGTTGGTATTTTTACTTGCCAGAGCCATTTAGGCTTTATCTACAAAGTGCAGACACATTAGCAAAATTCAATAATTTCCTAGATTGTCTTGAATGCTTTACTATCTTGTCCAATTAGTTAAAAAACTCATTTGATTGCTTTGATATTGTCAATTCAGTTAACCCATTCTCTACCCATAGAGAAACCAGAAATTAGTTATTTGTCCTGCATCTACCTCTAAGCCCTTTATCTGTAGGATACAGAACAGAACATTTCAATAGATACTTTGGGATTGTGCAGGTTTTAGTTTCATAAATATTTTGAGACCATATTGCAAATAACATCTGGTATGGAGGACACTACAATAAAACTTCAATTATAATGCAAAAAAGAATCCCCACTATATATTGTACTGAATATACAGCAATAGGAAAATGAATTACTGTCATAATCTCATGATGTGCATTGATTTCAATGTTTTCCTTTAGTATTGTGGTTTTAAAATCTCAAATATTTGTGGTAAATATTTGAATTATTTTTCTGAACTCTGATGCCACCTTTTTGAGTTTTACAAAATATTATTATTCTAAGGATTGTTTTAAGAAATACTAGGGTAAAAAGGCTTGATGAATCAGATTCATAACCTCCAGTCCAAAAGAATACTCACTTCTCTCCTTCACCTCTTTTATCAGATTTTTTCAAATGATAAGTATAATAATAATTACTTAAAAGTTGAGATCAAATTCAAAAAATGATTTAAATGGGAGCAATTTTTTAAAAACAACATCTAACAGATGCCTCTTGACTGTGTGATCTTGGACAATCAAAGTTTCAGTTTTTTCTTCTGCAATGTATGGTAATAAACTAGACTTATATTATAGGGTTGGTGTAAGGATTAAAAAATATAAAATATATAAATTATTCTGCACATTGCAAATATACATAATTAACATCAAATAAATACTTGCTAATATTAATAAATATAGTGTGGCCAGAAAGACTAGTCTCCCTTAACTTGTGGGATGAACTATTCTTCTAAGTTCTGTTTTTTCCCTTCTGTGTGATGCCTCCTCCTCCTCCTATACCAATGCCATGTAGTCATTTTTCCACACTGTGACAAAGAAAGCACTTTATAATCACTAGCTTAAAAGATATTAGCAGTTGAAATTTAAATCTTTGAAGACTCATTGTTGTTTAAATTTAAAAATGGATATATTTCACTTGTGACTGGAGTTCCCAGCCTCTCTTTTGGGGGTCTTTCTAGTCCCCACTCCACTTATTGTTTTCAAAGTTGCCCAGCTCTTGTATTGAGATTCTACCCTGTCCTTCTGTTAAAAATCTATACATCCTTTAAAGGCTTACAAGACATAATGAAAAACCATGAACTCAGGGCAGCAGATCTGAGTTTAATTCTCCATTCTATTGTTGAACTAGCTGTGTGATTTTTTTTACAATTTATTTTCCTGAGAATCACCTCTCCCTAATCTCTAAATTAGGAAAAAAAATCACCTTATTAATTAGCTGAGAAGATTAAATAAGATATTACAAAACCACAGGTATTTAGTGAGAAGCTTAATACAATAGCTGCTTTCACCTACTTCTGTCTGTTGGCATCAAGGCATAAACTAGTATCAATCATTATTGAGGGCATCACTCTACAAATATTTTGTGAATTGTAGCTGTGTGTATGTATGCATTTGAGATAGGGGTCAGGTATTAGTGAAAAAGTGTAAAGGGGAAATACTTTTTGTATTAATACTTCTTGATACTACTGTAAACTATTGCTGCAAGGGTACAGATAACTTTGTTTCCCACAGATAAGTCTAATCCTTACCGTGGAGGAGATACATAGCTTTACTTATGTTCTTAAATTAATGGTAATATATGTGCTATATTGCAGTTTCTATATATATAAACTAATATATATATCAACATAAATATTTGCCTGTCACCAAAAGTAGGAAGCAAATTATATAAGATATTCTGTAAGAGGTTTATTGTAACTGTTTTTATTTTTTCCTGTGGTACATGTATCAAAGAGCATTTATTTACCCGTGGGGGGCATCCTAATTTATTTTTTCTACTTTTAATTTTTTTTTCAACTTTTAAATTTTTAAAGGTGGGATTGGAAGAGAGGCCGAGAAAAAAAAATCTTTCTTGGCTGCTTTAAAAGTTAAGGATTAGTAGCAATGTTCTGACCTGACATTTAGATCTTGTGATTTCTTTCCAGGAGATTTTTCACCGCATGTGAAACCTGTCTGCAATGGCCTTATTATTTAACTCAGTCTTAATTGGATACAGTCAAAATCTAAGGGATTGTTGGAAGGCCTCAAAGTGCTTGTATTTTTCAAATGGTAATATTAATTAATCATTTGGAAGTGAAAAATGTACTTCGCCACGTTACTGAACCTTTCTGCTATAATATGTTCTAGGATCATTTCGCATTTCTTTCAAATTTTGAAAGTTTCAAGGACGGGAAATTTAATTCCTAGAGTATATGTCCTGTTTAGGGGACGATTCAGCCATTTTCAAAAGGAGGCTAAGCTTTGTGTTTAGCGATGTATATTTTAGGAATTCTCCACGTGGCTTAATTATGAGCACGCCTTACTTGTTAGAAGTCAGTCAGGCTTCACCTCCTAATGCGACCCCTTGGAGAAGAGTGGGATGCTGACGGATCCACATAGGGTGGGTGAGGACCAGCTCCTTAAAACCGCCTTTCATAACCTGGCCAGAATCACCAAGCGCTATCAGGCCACCGCCTGAAGAAGCCAAAGCCCAGAGGCTTTTCTTTTGCAAGAGATGTAAATGGCTGGCTTGGGAGAGAAAGCTGGGGAAAAGGGTTCTTTCAGTCACCCACTTCTAGTCCCGTTACTGACTCTTGGAGAATACCCGAGGATGCGAGGTAGGACCATTCCTATTGTTATTCTCTCTGAGACAAAGGCTTGGCCGGCAACTGGTGCCCATCCTTCCCACTGAGTGGGTTTGGAGAAGATCGGATGGCAGGGGGAATTTATTTTGTTTTGCTTTGGAGCGGGCTTCCCCAGGTCCAGCCAGCATTTCCCTGGCCCGGCCCCGAGCGCTGGGAGGACGCGGCGGGGCAGCCGCAGTGGCCTCTGCGTCAAGGGGTAGTGGGGCGGGGAGGTGCGGTGCCCAGCCTGCGCACCCTGCTCCCTCCTCCGCGCCCCGCCGCCGCCCACAACCTCTCCTCCCTCGCGGCTTGTCGGCGGCCGCAACACGGGCGGGCCAGGCACGTGGGCGCCTCCGTCACACCCTCACTCACACACACTCACACATGCGCGCGCACACGCACCCGCGCGCCTGCATCCCGTGCTGTTCCCCTGGCAGACACACAGGCGCTCACTAGTCTCTCCTTGCCAGGCTGCAGGGCAGCGACCTCCTAAACCCAGCCCCAGGGCCCGCCCTTGGCAAGCAGCTGCTTCTCTCCAGATAGCTCCTTTGGGGCCTCGGTCATAGCCACCTGGACCCTTTCGCGACTGCTGCAGCCAGGACGTGGAAGCAGCAAGAGGCTCTGGGTCAAGACACACTAACGGTAAATGACATGCTCCTACGCTAAGGGCACGGCTGGGGGTAAGGAGGGGCTCGCCATTAGCCACCTAGGATCCCGGGGACCCGGACTGGGAACGAATTGATGGATGGATCCCGTGCTCCGTCCTGGGGACGGATGGAGGGAGAATGGCTCAAAAGCCCTGGGAGGGAGAAGCTGGGCTCGGCGAGCGACCCTCTAATCTCCGTGTTCTGCATCCGTGCACAATCGGGGGAGGGGGTGCGAGAGGCTGCACATCTAGGAGGAAGCACATGGGTCGAAACGTGCCGCCATCCTCCCTTCCTTCCCGTCGAGAAATTGCCCATGGCATCCCCAGAGACCTACTCATTTCCAAGTCAAGTCGAGGTTGTAGGGTGGGGTCCGACACCCGGGAAGTCCGAGAGGAAAGTTGGGAGGGTCAGGGTGGAAACAGGCGCTTTCGAGGTGATTGGAAGCCGAACCTCGTGCAGGTGGGCGGTGGGGCGGGGAGAGCAGCTAGCCTCATTCCTCATTCGCTTCTGGTTGCTTTTGCAACTGCAGAAGACGATTACGGAAGGCAGAGTGTTTTCACGTGACCGCAATTCCCTTTTGCTTGAGGCATCCTGTAATAAATGGTCTGAAAGTGGGCCTTTCGCCGCGCACAAGGCACGTGGCTGCTGGAGAAATCACAGCTGGCGTGTTTCTGCCCATCCTGGAATATAGAGCGTGACGGTGAGGGTGGTGATGTTGGGATTTTAAGGCAAGGATGGGAAGCAATTGGAAACTTAGGTCGTTTCTGCCTTTCATTCACTTGGCTGGTCTGTGCGTGGCCGGACAGAAGACGGTTTTGAGTATAGGGAGAGGCTTTTTCCGTCTTAACCTGCGCCCCAGCCTTATTATGCACATGAATGAATCAAAACGCCCGAGACGTCCCGGGAGTACGCGTGACCCACCCAGTGGCAGAGGCCTCAGTGTCCAGAGTTCTTTTCCACTGAGCCAGGAAGCGGCGTTTGATGTGCGTTCTAGGAGAGCGAAGCCGCCAGGTTCGAGCTCTCTCGTGTCTCGCTTTCCGGTTCCATCCTCCTCGCTCGCGGGGAAGGGCTGGAGTAAAACGGGGCGGCGTCCGGACTCGAGCGCGGTGACGTCGGCAGTGTTTGGGTGCTTATGCAAATGAGACTGCGACCGTTCCTTCTGGTCTGGCCGTCTTCCCCTCCAGGTCTTAAAGGTAGACCCGATCTTAGTCTGCACCATTTTGGCGGTTCACCACCCTAAGCAGTACCGGAGGAATGAAGGGTTTGCTCTGTGTGCTTCATTTGGGCTCCTCATCGCCCATTCTGTTAAAGCGGTTTTATACCTGTCAATGGCTGCTTGCTTTTCCGGGATACCGGGAACAAAATGTTTGCTTTGGGGAATTATTCTCTGCAGACACAGCCCCATGAAGCTCTTCGCCCCACCCAGCCTCGTTTCTGGAAGAACAGTCCTGAAATACAGACCTACTTAAGTCTTAGGCGCCTAGTACTCGACTTGTACATAATACTTGATGATGGATTGAATTTTCTTTGAACAGTGTATTTCTCTCCTATTAAATTCGAAGTATTTGACCATAGAATCAGACGATTTTAGTTTTCTGTGTTGGCTTTTCTATGTACATTTGTTGGAGTAAAATATATTTTCCCAACAAACGGAATTTAAAGTTAAATTCATTGACCATTTTTTTCCCCGAGTAAAACTTTCAATGTGTTCTTAGACAGAAATTAGAATTTTGAAAGAGTAATATTTTACTGTTTGTTGATAAGCTGTTCTTTTTCTGATTGTACATTATATACTTGATTCAAAATTGTTTTATAATTCCAATCTAACTCAAGATGTAGTATTTTAATGGAATTAAGAAAGGTATTTATATATGTTTCTATTTTAGGAGATAGGTACTCTGTCACCCAATTAATAAGAAATAGTAGAGAATTTAAAAATTGGATAACTTAGCTATTTGAGATGCCAGTAATCAGATGAGATGCCTTACTTGTCAATTATTGAAACATTTAAAATAAGCCGGAATAGTTACCAAAACCTAAAATCTATATTTATAATCATTAGTTTACCTAATGATCACAGTTCAAATTGTACTGTGTGCAGGTTAGACAATATGCTTCTCCTGTCATAAAATAAAATATGTATGTGCATAAGTAAGACATTTACATTCCTTTTAATTCTGGGGTTTTCATCCAGGCAATTAAAAGAACCATTGACTTAGAATGGCAGACCTGGAGGAGATTTTGGTGGTTATCAAAATATCACATAAACTTTGCTTTCACTTCTTAATTTCTCTCTCAACTTCTTGTGGAGAATGTGTTAATTCTTTATTACTACATCCATATGCATGATTGGATATATTAATATATTCATATGCAGAGTAGATTTTGAAATGGTTTCTGAGCAGATGGCATTATTAACAAAAGTCCACAGATATAGTCTGATACATGAAAAATATTCAAGGTTTATGGCAGCAATTTTTAGATATATTTCCAATTTGCTTATACTAGTACTCTTCTGGCAGTAAATACTTTTTTAATACATTTGATACATTTATCCGCTTAAGTATTAACTTGCACCAATAATTATCACCTTTTTCTCTGTGAATAAGAAGCCCTAAGGATAAACTGGGGTACAGGATAAATTTAAATGCACGATATCTCTTGATATAGGATAGAACTATTTTCAGCCTTGAAGATCACATTATTTCTTTATAATTAATGTGCTAAGGTATCTTTTCACGTAAGATTAATTGATTGTTATCTTTAAATAGAATGTTTACTCTGGGAGCTTTTTCACCAGCAGATTGGCAAAGATCAAAGACATCACTTATTGTATTGAAGAGGGCAGGATGAAACAGGCAATCCCTATTGCTTGTAGTAGTTTAGATTGAGACAATGTTTATAAAGGGCCATTTGGCAGTATTTATCAAAATTATGAAAGCACATACCCTTTGATCAAGCAATTCCACTGATATTGATTTACTCTACAGATATGGAAATGCAAGATGTACAAAGTAATTTGTTGGAATGTTGTAGTAGCAAATTATCGGAATCAGATCTAAATATATGGTGCACTCATACCAAGAAATACCATACAGTTATTTAAAAAAATTAAGCTATTGTATTGAGATAAAAAGTTGCTGAAAAATTTTTTGAGTGAAAAACTGAGATGTAGAATTATACATATAGTAATAGTTGTGTAAAAAGAGGCAGGTTGGGGGTGGGGAGAAAACACATTAACTTGAATATATATACAGTGTATATATATTAACTTGAATGTACATAAAATATCTTTGGAAGACTTTGTTTACTTATAGCGAGCTAGAGATGGTACTGTATATGCTGGGAAGAAGGGGCAGGAAGATATTTTTCACTCTGTGTCCTTTAAAACCACATTATTGTATTATTTATTCAAAATATACATTTAAAATATTCTAAAGTGAAAACAACAGCAAATAAGCACCCTTAGCACACTAGAAGTCACACATCAAATTCTGTCAAATTAGTAAGGTACAAAAGTCAATGGGTATTTTGAGTCCATGATTTTTGTTGTTGTTTATGTATTTACAAGAAAGTTTCCTCTTTCAATATTTTTAGTAATAAAATTGGAGAAGTAGTTTAGTGGATTCACTAAATTTGGGCAGTTATATCAGCATAAAAATGCATAGTTTTCTGGTGTTTTTTTAATCTTAATTTTGAGATGGTTGTAGAATCATATATAGATGTTAAGAAATAACACAGAGTTCTTGTGAGCTGTTGACAAAATTTCCTACAAATGTAACATCTTGCAATAACTATACTACAGCATCCTAATCAGAATATTGATATTAACACAGTCACGTTACAGAACAGTTCCGTTACAAAAGGATTCCCTGTGTTGCCCTTTTATAACCAAAACCACTTCCCTCCTGCTCCCAGAATCTCCTTAGCTCCTGGTCACCTCTAGCCTGTTCTCCATGTTTATTAGTCATTTCAAGAATATTATATAAATGGAGTCATATGGTATTTGACCTTTTGGAATTGTCTTTTTTATGCAGCATAATTTTCTGTAGATTCATCTAAGTTGTGTATATCAATTAGTAGTTTATTTTTCTGAGTTGTACTCTATGGTATGGATGTGTTGGAGTTTGTTTACCCATTCACCTACTGAATGACATCTGGGTTATTTATATCCACAAAGCCATATGAATACTCCTGCATAGGTTTTTATGGAACATAAGTTTTCATTTATCTGGGATAAATTCCCAGGGGTGCAATGACTTGGTTATATGACAGTTGCATGTTTAGTTTTTTAAGAGACTGCCAAAGTCTTTTTCAAAGTGGTTGTACAATTTTATATTCTCGCCAGCAATGAATAAATGATTAATTTTTCTGTATCCTTGTCAGAATTTGGTTGTCACTGTATTTTAACCATTCTCATGGTATATAGCAATATCTCACTGTGGTTTTAATCTGTATTTCTCTGAAAGCTAATAATATTAAACCTCATTTTATATGCTTATTTGCTATTCATAAGTAATATTCAATGAAATGTCCCTTTATGTTCTTAACACATTTTCTGACTTTATTTTTAATAGTTGAGTTTTAAGAGTCCTTTATATATCCTATATACTAGTACTTCATGACCCTAGAATATCTTCTCCCAGTCTTTAGCTTGTTTTTTCATCCTCTTAATAGGTTCTTTCACAGAGCAAAAGTTTTTAATTTTGAGCAAAAAATTTTTGCTTTCATGAATCTTGCTTTTTTGCATGTCTAAGAACTCTTTGCTTAGACCTAAATCTCAAAGATTTTCTCTGATGATTTTTTTCTAAAAGTTTTATAGTTTTATGTTTTACATGTAAGTTTGTGATCCATTTGAGTTCATTTTTGTATAAGGTTTGAGGTTTTGGTAGACGTTATATTTTTGCTTAAGGATGTCCAATTGTTTTCAGAACCGTTTGTTAAAAGGGCTATCTTTCTTCATTGAAATTGCTTTTGTAGTGTTATAAAAATCAGTTGGACATATGTGTGTACACTTCTTTCTGGGCAGTATCTTCTGTTCCATTGATTTATGTGTCTCTCTTCCTGCCAACCCCATATAGTCTTCATTACTGTAGCTATGTAAATCTTGAAGTTGAGTAAAATCATTCCTTCCACTTCAATCTTCTGTTTTAAAATTGTTGTAGCTATTCTAGTTTTTTTGCCTGTTCATATACATTTTAGAATAATCTTGTTTATACAAAAATTTTCCTTGGATTTTGATGGGTTTTTCATTAAAGCCATATATCAATTAAGGGTAATTGATATATTTACTATGTTGATCTTGTAATCCATGAATGTGGTATGTCTGTCCATATATTTAGATCTTTCTTTTACCAACACTTTATAGTTTTCAGCAGAAACAATACTGTTCATATTTTGTTACATTTTCATGTATTTCATTTTTATAGAGATGGTAATGCTATTGTATTTTTAATTTCTGTGTCCACTTGCTTATTGCTAACACAGAAATACAAATGATTTGTATGTGTTTATCTTGCATCCTATGCCTTTGCTGAATCACTTACTCTAAGAGGTATTTTTGTAGATCCCTTAGGATTTTCAACATCAGAATGTCTGCAAATGTGAAAAGTTTTATTTCTTCCTTTTTGATCTACATACCTTATACAATCAGCCCTTCCATATCCATGGTTTCAGCATCTATGGATGCAACCAAAAGCAGGTAGAAAATACAATATTTGTGGGATGGAGATCCCATGAATACAACTTTTTGTAGCCAAAGAGTCCTCAGGGCTGACTGTGGGATTTGAGAATCTGAGAATTTTGATATTCAGGGGAGGTCTTTTAACCAAAATCCCAATGATACTAAGGGATGATTTTCCTCCTTTTTTCTTGCCTTTTTCCACTTATTAGAACTTTAAATAGTATTTTGAATAAGAATGTGAAAGTAGACATTCTTGTCTTTTTCCTGATTCTAGAGGAAAGGCATTCAATCTTTCAGCAGTGGCTGAATTGGTCCCTTTATCATTGTATAATGACCATTTTTGTCTTTTTTTATTGTTGTTGATTAAAAGTCTGTTTTATCTGATATAAGAATATAGCTACTCCAGCTTACTTTGGTTTCCATTTTTGTAGAGTATTTTTTCCCATGCCTTTACCTTGAATCTATGAGAATCTTTACCAGTTAAATGGGTTTCTTGAAGGCAGCAGATATTTTGGTTGTGGTTTTTTATCCATTCTACTAATCTATATCTTCTAATGGGCATTTAGACCATTTACATTCAATGTTAATATTTGTATGTGAGATACCATTCTGTTGATTGCTACCTAGTGGCTTTGCATTCTCCCTTGTATTACTGTTTTATAAAAGCAGTGAATTTTTACTTTTGAGTGTTTTTACAACAGAGAGTATTCAATATTTAGAGCATTTCCGAGCATTTCTCGAAGGGCAGGTCTAGTGGTGACAAATTCCCTTAGTGTGTGCTTGCCTGGGAAAGAATTTCTTTCTCCTTCATTTACGAAGCTTAGTTTTGCAGGATACAAAATTTTTGGCTGACAGTTGTTCTTTTTAAGAATACTAAAGAAAAGACTCCAGTTCCTCTGGCTTGTGTAGTTTCTGCTGAGAATTCTGTTGTTACTCTGATGGGTTTTCCTTTGTAAGTTACTTGATGCTTTTGTCTTGTAGCTTGTAGAATTTTCTCTTTCTCTTTGACTTTGAGCAGTCTGTGTGCTTTGGTGATAACCTCTTTGCAATGAATCTTCCAGGACTTTGATGACCTTCTTGAATCTGGAAGTGTAAATCTCCAGCATGACCAGGGAAGTTTTCCTCCATTAGTCCCTCAAATATATTTTCCATACTTTTTGCTTTTTCTTCTTCTCCCTCAGGGATACCTATAATTATTATGTTTGGGCATTTTAGATAATCTTATATTTCTCAAAAACTTTGTTAATTTCTCTTAATTCTTTCTCAGTTTTTGACTGACTGGGTTATAATTCAAAATCCTTGTCTTTGAGCTTAGAATTTCTTTCTCTTCTTGTTCTAGTCTGCTGTTGAAACTTTCCACTGTATTTTGCAATTCCCTAAATAAGTCTTGCATTTAAGGAAGTTCTCTTGTTGTTTTAAAATATCTGTCTCTTCTATGAATTTTTCATTCATGCCCTGATTTACTGCTTCCGGTTGCTTTGTGTCAATTTTCAACTTTCTCTTGGATCTCATTGAGCTTACTTGCAATCCATATTTTGCATTTGTTATCTGACATTTCAAATTTTTCCTTTTGTTTGCAGTCCCTTGCTGGAGAGCTAGTAAGATTCTTTGTAGGTATCATTGCACTCTGTTTTTTCATATTGCCAGAGTTCTTGTACTAATTCCTTCTTATCTAGAGAGGCTGCACTTCTTGTTTTTGATTTTACTTTTGTTAAGATGGGACTTTTTCCCCCCTCATAAGGATGTAACTGTAGTATATGCTCAGTATGGATCTTTGACTTCGTTGTGGGTACTTTTAGAGGGGTTAGGTTCTAAATGAATACCTTGGTTATAAATAGCCTTAGTGTGGTGTTTTTCTCACTTGCTAGTTATTTATAGGCTGTAGCAAGGATGTACTATGCGTATGGGCAGATTCCCAGATTCCCGTTGAGAAGGGGATAGAGGTCTCTGAAATCTTATCATTTGCTGCAGCTCCGTGGACTTCTAACAGTATGAATTCTGTTGGGATGTCCAGTTTAATATCCAGGTCAGTAGATGGTACTTGCAGGTAAGAGTCAGCCAAGAAATGCTGTAATGGACTGTGCAAGTTGACCTCCTTGCCAGTAGGTGGCACTTGCAGGAGAAAGCCAGTTACAGAGGCATTTGTGGGACTTACATCTGGCCCTAGTCAATCAGGAGAAGCACTCAGGCAATGGGCAGTGCCTTTGAACTCCCAAGGGCCTACCAACAGGAATGGATGGGTAAGGGTAGGAGGAGCTGGGTGAGAAAGGCCTGTTTAGGCTCCCCAAAGGTGGTTGCAAGTGCTATCTCAGCAGGTGTCAGGTTTTGGCTCCTGGACCACTAGGGAAAGCCTCCAGGGAGGTACTGAAGAGGCCACACCATGCCAAAGAACCTGCTTGTGGAAGAGGGGCAGTCTGGAATTCACAGTCCAGGAGATAGAAGTGAGTTTCACTCTTCTCTCACACTGATGAATCTCCCTCTGAAATCTGGCTACCTATAGCTGCCCAATCTGGCCAGGAGAGTCAAAAGGCAGTGACCTCACACAGCAAGGTCTCTGCAGATTATGATCCTGCCCACCAAGGATCCCAAGACTAAAAGCTAGGCTTTCTCAGTTTTCCTATTGGAGGAGGGGCTCTCTGTGCATGGGCTGCAGCACAGGGCCCACACCACACTCTCCTCTTAGTTCTGCCCACACAGGCTCACTCTTCACTTGAGATAGTTCACACATCTCTCTTCCATGCCCCTTAACAATGCCACAGAGTCCTGAGAGCATGGGATTGGACCAGAGGAAAAGTCCTCAGGTCCCTTGAGTTCAAGTTCTGACCAAGACAGGTAGATGCAGGCTGGTCCCAGGCTGCCACAGAACACTCAAGCAGGCCAACCATTGTTGTGCTATGGATCAGCCATGGGGTGGGCAGGGTATGTCTCACTCTGCAGGAGCGGTGAGCTCAGTCTGAATACTCCTTGGTCCAACAGTGGCCTACAGATGCAGTGGCAAAACTTGACCTTGAGGTATGGGAGATTGCCCAGGTTCTCCTCTCCCTCCTTGGCCCAGCATGGGGGAGAAGCATCCTCAGGGCATGATTTAAAGCACAGGGATAAGGGATCCCCATTTTGCTTGGGGTGCAGGTGACCAGGATTCCAAAGCCTGCGCAGCTCCACATGAGCTCAAGCAGTGCCTCAGTGTGATATCTCAGCAACTCCTCAGGCCTCTCTGTAGGCCTATGGAGGTTGAGAACTTACGCTGTAGCACAAACTGCAAAGGTCCAAGACACAAATGCAGAGCCCTGGAAGGTCTGCTGCCTGGGTGCAGAACTGCACACTGCACCCGTCCCTGGGTTTGGGTCCAGGGGCTGCTCAAGGCTCTCAGCAGCCCTGCACTGGAAGTCCACCTTCTGCCTCTACCCTTGGTGTCTCCTCGTCACTTCTCTGTTACTTTCAAGTGTCTTTTTTTTTCCTCCAATGATCTGTTCAAAATATAGGTACTTTATGAATATCCTGATTGCTCTCTGAAGAAGAGACAAACACCAGCTGCTTCTAGTCAGCCATCTTGAAAACTCTCCAGGAGTTGTTTTTCAGTTGTCGTGAACCCCCACATTGCACGTTATGTAAACTGAGCATGCCTATATGAACCAAATATTCAACCACAGGCAGAATCTCAGTGCTTGGACCAAGGAATGGGGACTGACTTAAGAAGGTGACACCACATGGCATAATCCATGATCCAACCAGGTTGAGCCCTAATGTCACACCATGGTATGATCCAGTCAGATCACATCTCCTGGCATTATCTCATTGCAAGATCCAATCAGATCACGCCTCATTACCCTCTGATTATAAAACCTGTCCTAGCCCTTAACTTAGGGAGGCATTTGAGTCAGACTCCTGTCTCCTTGCTTGGCTGCCTTGCAATAACATTTCTTTCTATAAAAACCTGGTGTTTTGGTGTTTGGCTTTCCATTAACATGTGGGCAACCAGACCCAGTTTGGTTCCGTATCAAAAGTAACTGCCAACTTTTTTCTTTCAGGGTGGCTATACTCTTTTACATTTCCACTAGCAGTGTATGATTGATTTAGTTTCTTCATATCCTCACCAATATTTGGTGTTACTACTTTTTATAAAAATTTTAGCCATTCTGAAAGGTGTGTTTTAGTTCACCTTTTTGGGCAAAATATATATTTAATGAAGTATAAGTTATGACTTTATATTGTCATTTGTAAAAATTTCCCTCCCTTTTGATTGGCTCTGTGATTTTCGTTATGCCCGATGCAAAAAGTTTATATAAAGAGAGATATAATTTGCAAAAGAAATTTTTGTGTTGAATTCAATATTGTTGAAAATATTTTGTATTATTTGTCAAGATCATTATTTTAGTTTTTCATCAATTCTCTTGTCTTTTTCTTTTTGTAATTGTTCCATAACTATAAACTAATTGACATGTTGTGCTAGTTTTTTTTCAGGGTTGCCATATTTCTATTTTATTCAGATATTCCTTACTTTCTATCCTTTATTAGAAATTAGAAATATATATTTTGTTTGCATCCACAATAAATTTAAGATTCAATGTTCAAAACAGTTCATATTTTAATAAAAAATTTTCTTCAGTAAAATTTGAACTGCCAAAGTCATGGAGATAATTTACTGGTGTTTTAGTGCTTTATTACAGAATATTAAGTTTGTCGCAAGTGCCAAAACTTAGTGCAGGCAAGTGTGTTTGAATCATCCTTCATTTCTAAGATGCAAGTACCTGCCTGCTATTTCAGGTCTTTGCATACTTTCACCGGAAATGTTAAATAACATTTACTATATTGTAATTTCAAAACAGATTGTAACAATAGTTTGTGAACTCAAATGTTTTGAAAGATGGAGCAAGAACAGCAAAAAGTATTGTTAATTTTATAGTGAAAATATTAGTAAGACTGGTCAAAACAAAATCAGCAATAAAAAACTAGATATGACTACAAATCCTACATATATTTTTAAAAGTGTGGAATATTAATGAACCATTTTGTGCCAGTAAATTTGACATCTTCATGATGAAATAGAAAAATTTCTCAAAAAAGACAGCTTACCAAAACCGACATAACAAGAAAAAGAAAATCTAAGTAGCTGTATATCAATGAAAGAAATTGAATTTTTAATTAAAGTTATATTCAGAAAGAAAACTCCAGGCCCAGATGGCTTTATTGGTGAGTGCTGCCAAATATTCAAAGAAGAAATAAAACTAATCCTACACATATTTTCTGAGAAAATAAAAAGGAAATCATTTCAAAAGCTTTTTTTTTTTTTTTTATGAAGCCACCCAAACCAGAGAAACAAAATACAGGAAAAAAATGTTGCAGACCCACATTCACATGATTGTAGTTGAAAAAAGTCCATAACAAAATATTAGCAAATTTATTTCAGTGATATATTAAAAATGTAATACATTATGACTAAGTGAGATTTGTCCTATAAATGAACATTGGTTTAAGATGCAAAATTAATATAATATGCTGTATCAACAGACTAAGAAGTTATATGATTATCTTAATAAAGGCAGAAAATTATGTGTCAAAATTCAACACATTCATAATTCAAAATAAAAACCTTGCTGAACTAAGAATAAAAAGTAACTTCACTAAACTGGTATCTATGTAAAAATTTATAACTTCATCTTTAGCTGAAATATTGACTACTTTCCTAGCAACACTGGGACATAAATAAGGATGTTTGCTCTTAGCACTTCTATTCAACATTTTAGTAGATGTCCTAGCCAGAGAAATAAGTCAAGAGAAAGAAATTAAAGGTAAATAATTTAAAAAGTACAAGTTAAATTATCTTCATTTATTGACGGCATAATTGTATAAGTGGAAATTCTAAAGAATCTTTAAGAAAATACAATACTTGATTTAGCATCATTTTAGGAAAGTCTGTGATAAAAAAAATCAATTTTATTCCACATACCAGCAAAATACAGCTGTAACCTGAAACTAAGAAGAAAATTAAATCGTATTCAAAAACATAAACTAATTAGGGAGATAAATTTAACAAAAGATATGCAAGACTAGTACACTGACATCTTTGAAACATGGTTGAAAGAAATTAAAGAAGACGTAAATAAAAGCTATACCAACTACACAGATTGGAAAATTCAGTGTTTTAGATGTTGGTGCTCCCCAAATATTAATAGATCCATAAAACTGATGCAATCTCATTTAAAACCCCAGCAGGCTGGTTTTTGCGGTTTTGTGGAAAATTGTGAAGCTGATTTCAAAATTTATGTGGAAAGAAAAGAGCCTAGAATAAGTGAAACAATCTTGAAAAAGAACACATAAAATGGTTGGGGTTGAAGACCACCGATTTAGAAATTTATTGTGTTGATTTTAAAAAGTTTTGGATCTAATTTCAAAGTTTCAAAGTAGATTTATTCTGAAAAATACATGAAGATAGCTAAAGCAATATAAAAATGGGAAAATGCAAAGAATGTAAATGTAAGTCCAAAGTTAAATAATGTAAAATTGCCAACATTTTTTGTGTATTAATGTTCATACACAGAGGTAGATGAATGAAAAGATAACAATGGTTTTTCATTTATAATTGGTGTATTACTTAGGGTTCTTTGTTTGCCAGCTGTAGAAACTGATGCTAGGCAAAAGAAAAACAACATCAGCAGAGTCACAGGCACTCAAAGAAACAATGAGGTGCTTGGCAATGAGACGGAAAAGGGCAAGAATGAAAATAGTTCTGAAAACCAGGAACCAGGATCCATGACTACAGTAGTAGTTGCCTGGGCATAATACTTTTCATGGAATTGGATGGGGTGCCAACTTTTGATCTCTTTGTTCCTTTCCTCAAGATTCAAACTCCAGGGAGGGGGAAACTAACTGGGCGAATGTGGAAAATTATTTGTAAAGACGTTGAAAATATTTTTCTCTTCCCTCTACTTATGTCCTTGGCAATATGACTTGTTGCTCCTTCCATCAAGAACTGGAGTTTATCTCTCTAGTCTTGAATCAATGTGGCCTTGGCTTTGAGACTTGCTTTGGCCAGTGAAACATTGGCAAATGTGACACAGACAGAGGCTTTAATAGCACTAGCGCATTGGGCTTACCTTCCTTGGGCTCCAGTTGGAAATCTATAGACTGAGTTTACAATGTGAAAAAGGTGGAGCTAGCATTTTGGAGAGACTACATGTAGGAGAACCAAAGTGCCCTGGCTGATAGCCTGCCTTTTATCAGAATGTGAGCTAGATCATGTTTAAGACAACACACCCTCACCAAGTGGATGGATAACTGCAGTGCAGGAGTGACCCAAATCAAGAGCACCAGAATAACTGATTATCTGAACCTAGCACACTGTGACCCAAAGAATCATGAGGAAATAAAAGTGTGTTTTAAGCCAGTAGGTTTTGAGGTGATTTGTTGTGCAGCAATAGATAATGGATACAAAAAAAGTCGTGTCAAAGAAAAAACTAAAAGATGCAACGTGGACTTAACATTCTCCTTAATAGAATAATATACAATAAACTACTTGTAATATAATACAACAATAAGAGTGATGATAATCATAGTAATAAAAGAATATATATTGAGTTCTCTCAGTGTGCTGGCATTTATCCAAGTACTCTATTATTAGATAAGCATATTATTGTCTTCATTTTATAAATGAAGAAACTGAGGCACAGAGACATATTCATTCCTAGAAGATCCCGTTGCAGAGTTTCATATTTAGATAGCATCTATTACTTCTTGCATGGACAATGTGGAAATTTTCACACATTTTACATGTATTTCTATTTCATCCCATTTCAATTCCTGATTTTGCTAGTTATGTTATTTTTAAATTTTAATTTATATTTTCCCCTCAGAATAATTTCTACAAATTATAAACCTTATCTCCTTGTTTAAATTAATGTTCACTTTTATTCCTTAACATGGCTTCTCTCTTACTGAGGTCTTACTTTTTTCATCGGTTGGCAAAATTTCCATAATCATGTAGTCCCTCCCTCCATTCTCCACTCCTTCATCTCATAGGGTCCATCAGTTCTCTTTTGAATAGGAATACTTGCTTGTGGCCTTTATAATTGGAATATACATTAATTGCATATAAAAGTTAGAGATCACATATTTTCTCTTAATTTGTATAAAGTTACTGAATATTCTGAAAAGTCTTTTTATTTCCTCTTTCTATTTCTGCTTGAAATCTCTAGGAATACTTTATCTTAGTAATTTCTCAGTGTTTAGTTTTCTGCATTGTTGTTATAATCTGAAAATATAAGTCTTTAAGCAAAACATTTGTTATTCTATCTTTTAGAATTTTGTGTTTTATTAATTGTTGTCTCTTGTTTGGGTATTCCAACTATAACTTTGTTGGATCAACATCATTTGACTTCAGTTTCCTTTAGCTTTTTCTTTAAATTACTTCTCAACATTTGTTTCTTTTAATTTCTTTTTGTGAAGTTTCTTTAAGCCTGTCCTTCATGTCACTGGATGTAGTTTTAGTGGTGTTTATTCTAGTTTTAGTTGTTTCCAATGTGACTTTCATTCCTATGATGAATTCCCCATTTCTTAACTTGTATTCATCCACCTGACTTTTTCTTCCAATTAATCTTTTATTTCACTTTTATGAGATTTTTTTTTTTAATAAGTGATCTCTTTGTAACTCAGGAGCACTCTGTTTCCTGGTGTATATTTATATTCTACACGGCTTTTGCTTATGTTTTGTCTCCTTCCACTACTAGTGCTCTATCTCCCTGATTCTATGCAAAACTTTTTCATTCTTTGTGATGACTCATCTTTGAATGGAGATAGTTCTATCTCTGCATTTTTTTTAATAAAGAAAGAAGTGCCATACAAATGGAGACTAGATGGAATAAGCTGGGGAATTCTACAACTTCAATGTGGATTTATTCTCCAAAAGAGATTGGTAAACTTTTTCAGTAAAGGGTAAATATTATGGGCTTTACAGTCTGTAAGAGCAACTCTGTAGTTGTAGCACAAAATCAGCCATAGATGATTTGTAAATTTTACAAATTTGTAAAATGTATGAACATGGATATGTCCCAATAAAGTTTTATTTGCGGAGTTCAGACAGTGGACTGTATTTAGCCCCTGGGCAATATTTTGTTGACCCATGCTCTGTTGTGCAATTGTAGATAGGAGGCCCTTACCAGATGATAATGAGGACAGCTAATGCAACTCCTAGTTGCAGATGAAGTGCAGTGGGTGATGGCTTGTCCTCCAGTTGACTCTCTGTCACAAGAATGGATGGTGCTGACTTGGCAGAAGATGTGCAGTTTCTTGATACTGATTCTATCACGATGAATGTGGCCAATTGAATACTGATACTTTATCATCCTCTGCCTCACTTCCTTCTTGGACATTCCTGCTTCATTTTTTGTTCTCTTCACAGATGTAGCAATAGTCAACCTTTCTTCTTCTCTTTTTAGTTTATGCTTATGGCTTACACTTATGGACTAAGTTATTTAGGCAAGTTTTTGGAATTCATGAAAATTTTGTCCTTCAAAAAAGGCAGTTCTTGAAAATTTGAAATTGATTTGGCTTCCAAATTGTTATCTCTATACTAAGTTTTTACAAATATCACCAGAAACTCAATATATTAATATATTGTTACTTTTGGCTATATGAAGCTGTGTACAAGAAACAAATGGCTCTGATCAGTGGGTGCAGGGTCTTGAGGCAAAAAGACAAACAAAAACAAAAAATACATGTTTAGTCATAGACTATTATACTTTTAAACTTCTTTCTGTTTTTTCATCCAATAGACAAGTTTAAACCTTGAGAATATGAGGGTAAGATAAAGTTATTCTCCAGGCAGTGACATTTTCCCCCTAGACTTACAAGTTATTGTGAAAATTTCAGTGTTTATGTATGTTCCTTCCCCATATCTCCTGAAAACTACCCCAGACAAGATCAGGAAGTAGGAGAAGGTAAGAAACACAGTAAACAAAAGAAGCTTAAATTATTTTACTTATAACAATTGCCTAGGGTAATTATATGATATGAGTGTATGTATTTATGTATTTTTATTTATAATATAATGTTGCACTTAAATTGTTTACATTAGGTAGTGATTTTTTAAAATAGAAAGTATGACTTTCAGGTAGTCTGACCAGAATTTTTAAGTGTAAATGTTGCCAAAAGATATCTTATGTAAATTGACATCTTATGCAATCTTATGTAAATTGTAATGATTATTCATTTATATGTAAAAAACTTATAGTAGTATCCAAAGGTGTTATTTTTCATTTTGAGTTTTTTGTGTTTTTTTTTCTGAAATACAACAATTTCTTCTATACATTTGATATAGAATGTATAGAAGATAATGTGATAATTAATTTGATGGAAGTTCATGATTAATACTATTTTTAAAAAACTTTTCTTTATAAAATGGTGAATGTTTTTACTATAATAGTATCTCTAAATCTGGCTATAATCCTACCCTTTCTATTTGCATGAAAAAACCAAAAGGAGTAAGACACCAATGTTTATTGTGGAAACTTAGGTAAAAAGAGATTTAACTACCAGCAGTAACATAGTTAATAAATAGTAGACCTAGGACACAAACATGTCCTTATCCATGTATCATTTATTACTACACCAATGCTTTTTATCTTTAGATAATTCAATAAATGTAGACCTTTAATCTAGATAATTCACATTTCACAAACACAATTTCTTATATGTTGGGTTGTTTTCTTCCAGGAAAAATTATTACAAAATTAGCTTATTTCAGTTTTTCAATGATTGCAATGATTCATTTATTCCACTAATATTTACTGAGTTCTAAAGGAAAATAATGCAAATTAAATAGACACAATCTCAAACCTCATGAACTATTTTCATATCAAAACCCTGTTGGCTTCTTTAAAATAGTCACTGTGAGAAGTTTTTCACTTATTCTAGAGAGAGATATGTCTATTACTCAAAATTTGGGAATGCTTCTTTTTCAGATTTCTTTCAGAGTTTACTCTTAACTGTTGCCAAATCCTGCATAAGTAAATGTTTTCTCTTAGGGTATATGTCTTAATTTTTCAAACAACTAAACATCATCCAAACCTAAAGGTAATAAATTAGTTATGTGGGTAATTTTTTTTTCATTTTGTTACCCAACACTGTCTTGCTCATTAAGATTATAGATTGAAGTATGAGGGTTGTTTTCTTTGACTTTGAATGTAAATCTAATAGCAGTTCTATCAAGAAACTCCATTTTTTAACAGCAATAAATTACAGAATGCTTAGGTTAAAATTTCTAAAGCTTCCCAATCCATCTTTGAAGAAAAGCACTCATATGGTTAGACACTTTTTAAAGTAGACAATGTCTTTGTTCCATAAACATGCGTTGTACACTTAACTTGGTCTGTTTCTGAATAGGGAAAAGAATATGAGACATAACATACAAATAAAAAGAGAGAAAAATCTCAAAGTGAAGTTAGTGTTTTTCTTGACTTGCTTAAAAGAATGTTGTCATGTGTATCATGATTTTTTTCCCCGTTTCCTGCCGTATGTATAATATTCCTTGTATTTGGTGTCGCCTCACTACATTTCTGCCCAATTCTAATTTTATCCAACATTCCTGATATTTCCTATTGTAATGATGTTGGATCATTTAAATTCTGCAATGCAGTATAGTTATTTGAGATGTATCTTTCTATTAGATATAAGCTTCTAAAAGCATACAGTGTGTGTTTTATTAATGATTGTATCTCATAAGGTCCCATCACAGTTAATCAAATGAGTGAATGGATGAATACGTGAGCAGAAGAGGTTATTTATGAGACAAATTTACAGGGTTGGCAGGCAATTGTGTATGTAATTCTATAAAGAACAAAATAAGGGATATATAAGAAAAGATCTACTTTAATCAGGGAAAAAGAATTAAGAAAAGGGGTCACAAAGTTTTAATTACTAATGAACAAAATATACATTATGCATTGGGGTATAGCTGAGATTTTTGTAAGAAGGAAGTTAGCTAAAAGAAAATGTGTGTGGAACTTATATGTGTTTTACAATTCTTACACTTCTGAAAATATTAGCTCTGAAAGACCAAAGGCAATGGTATGTTTTATACTCTCTAGAAAGAGATCCTTGTTCATCATAAAAATTAGTAAGAAAGAGTGATTCAGTATTTTAAATATTTTTCATCATTAAATATCACATTTCAACTTCCAATTTTACAGGTACCTACAGAATATTGGACATACAGACCCAGGATCCACAAGACTTTATCACCTTGAATCAAGGATTTATTTGGTATCATCCTCAGTCTTCCTTCATACCAAGTAACATTTTTTTCTTTAAAAAAAAACTAACAGTTGTTAAAAGAGAGTTTTTAAAAATAATACTTCCTGTACTTTCCAATGCCTAAGAATAGCAAGGTGGTAAAAAGAGAATTAGATGATGAGGTTATTGAATCTGTCAAAGACCTTCTTTCCAATGAAGACTCAGCTGATGATGCTTTTAAAAAGAGTGAACTAATTGTTAATGTCCAAGAAGAGAAAGATACAGATATTGAAGAGGAATCTGAAATCGAAGATGAAAGACCAGCTTGGAACAGTAAATTACAATACATCCTGGCCCAGGTTGGATTTTCTGTAGGTTTAGGGAATGTGTGGCGATTCCCATACTTATGCCAGAAGAATGGGGGTGGTAAGTTGCTTGGTTTTTTTTTTTTAAGTGATAAATTACTATAGTAAATTGTAATTGGTTTTCTCAAATAGCTCCTATTGTTGCTGCAGTCTCATTAATTTTGAAACTATGAATTCTATTGTATAACTAGGGAGACACATTTGGGGGAAGTGAGCCCAGCTCTGTTTTCAGATTAGGTTGTCATAGGAGCAGATTGGTTTTGCTAGGAATCCTCAGGGATTGCTTAAGAGTAATATATTTTCAAAATCTTTCTGTGGATGTTATAAACATCTCTGAATTACTGACTGGAACTTTTCTAACAAATGTTGCATCCTTTGTGCCTGTCAGTTATTCCATTTAAAGAATAACCTAAAGCTTCTGATGTAAGACTATACTGGTGAAGCAAGACAGAATTTTCTCTTTGTGACTTATTAACTCAATTTTAAGTTGCCTCACTTTTCCAAAAAAAGCAAAAATGGCATGTAATTATTATGATTTTTTATGAATTATTATGGTTTTCAAATGAATTATCATTTTCAAATGCTGTAATATTTTGGGACAAAGTTCAGTTTCAAAGTTTTTATTCCATAAATTGTACATTTCAGCACACAAAGAGTAGAAAAAATATTTTCTACTAACAGATAAAAAGCTAAGGTGCTTACGGTGATAAAATATGTTTAAGATATCTTTTAGTTAATTCAAGCAGGCACAAAACGAGAGGTTTGGAAATGGTAGCCTGTTTGACAAATCTGTCTGAGAGGGAAGGATCGATACATGAAGTTGGTGATGCACTACCTGTCACTCTATTGACAGGCTCCTCAGCTAGTCAGTAACATCATAGATGAATTATTTATCAAATGGACTGTACACAACTATGCATTACCCTGCTTTTCTGTTTGTCACAAATCATTCCATTTACCAAGACTGGCAGAAGATAAATTCTGATTTTGAGACCTGTCACCTTGTAAACCTTGTTGGCCATACTGTTCAGGTAGAAGGCTGTCTTCACTGAAAAACCAGGTTGACTTTCATTTAGTACAATTTCTTTCTGGAGAGCTCTAAAAGATTTTATATTTGGTAATTGGTTATTAGCAAAAAAAAATTGAAGCACTTTCTATTAATAAATAGTAGAAAAAAGTAATAGAGTCAACGTAAGTTGATTTGTCTAAAGATATTACCCTTAAACACAATGGTTAAGCTTAAAAAGTGCTAGACTATAGCTATAGGCTACCAGGTCATGTTTTGAAGTCAGTTTGACTGTTTGAAGCCTGGCTCTTTTCCCACTAGCCATGTGACCTTTCGCAAGTTACAAGTTACCTCACTTCTTCAGGCTTAGTTTCCACAACTGTAAAATAGGGTTAAATAATTGTACTTACTTCATTGGATTCTTGTAAGGGCTAAATAAATAACTACATGTAATGTGCTTAGATAGGTACCTGGCAAATAGTAAATGCTTGATTATATTTTAGCTGTGATTATTTTTAACATGGAAACTAATGTTAGAGTAATTTGAGTTAGAAGAAAGGGCTAAGTATCCAGTGGAATGTCATGCATACATAACTGAAAAAAGATTGCCAATGAGTCCAGTCTTAATACTGTCTCTCTTTTTTTTTTCTAAGTCATTAGCATGTATATAAACAACCCATTCATAATCTAAGATTTCAGGCAGGTGTTAAAATTCACTTTCAGACCTTTGGGAAGCACTTTTAGATCAGCAGTTCCTGAATGTTACTAATCATTTTAGAATTAGAATTTCAATACATTTCTTTTATAAGCTCATGCATCAATGCTTTACATACCCTTTTGTAGAATCAACTAAGTGTGAAGGACTGAAAATCAACCATAAGAAGGTAGAGATTATGTATCAACTACTCTATAAGGAGAAATTCTTATATATTATCATTGTTACAGACATATATAGGTACTGAGATAAATAATTTGAAAAAATACAGTACTATTTATTTCTTCAGCTGAATAACTACCAAAACAATTTGAATAGCTTCCCACAACTATTCCTACTTTTAAAGTAGGAAAAAGATAATAAATGGCCTCTTATATAAAAAAAAAAAGAATTAGTACCATCCATTACTTAGCTGCTACACATAACAGTATCTAGTTGGACAAAACTCCAGATTAGAAATTTGAATGTAAGATGCCCAGCTCAGAGGTTATTTAATAATAATTTGCATATGTATTCTCATGTAGAAATGAGGACAGGTTTAACATTTATCTTTTTTATACAATTAATAGAATCTGATATTAACATTGTCAAGTTCTTCAGGTTCATTTTTAAATCAGTAGTCATATGTTTTCATTTGTGATTTAGCTGAAAAATAGTTATTTTTTTTAAGTATGTAAACTATTATAAGGATAATAGCATACATATTTTTACAGTAGACATTAATTATTTTAATTTCTCAGTCATTCTCACCACCTTTTCCCAGAATTTTGGAAAACAAATAATTATTTGATTCGTGAAGTGTATTTATATGAAGGATTTATGGGAAAAAAATGACATGTATTGCTGGTAGAAGTTATTTTAATTTATTTTTTTTCAATCTATGCAGCCATAGATGTTACTTTATTTAGGAAAAAAATTCTGTCAGTACCGTAACATCTCATTCATTCTAATTTATCAGATTTAGAATGTGTGATTTCAATGAGTTGGGATAAATTCAATGAATGACTTTATAACCATTGTGTGAATAAGATTTCCAGGGGTTTGTGAAACCTACTCCAGAAAACAGCTAATTTTAAAGAATCAATTATTTTATGGAAAATGAAGCTGTTTTACCCTTTCAATAAAATTAAACTAGAACTATTTATTTATATTCTTACTTTTATAATAATTATTATTTATCAGAAATTCTTTGTAGCAGTCAAATGTAAGTTTCACAATCTATAAAGTGTAAAGTAATGAAATTGACCTGCCTCCTTAGCGCAGTAGGCAGCACTTCGGTCTCATAAAGTAATGAAATTGCATTTTCTTTAAAGTTCTCTGTAATTATGCTATATAGAAACTCAAATGTTATCTTTTAATTAATGTATTCTCAACTGTAACTCTTGAAAATATGATATATTTTATTTGTTCTTGTTTCTGTAGGTGCATATCTTTTACCATATTTAATACTACTTCTGGTAATAGGTATTCCCCTTTTTTTCCTGGAACTTTCTGTGGGTCAAAGAATTCGGCGAGGCAGCATTGGTGTATGGAATTACATAAGCCCCAAACTGGGCGGGATTGGATTTGCAAGTTGTGTAGTAAGTTTCCTGGTGTGGTGTATGCTTGTAATCTTTATAAGGTTTGAAATGATATGATTCACATTTAAATAAAACCTCTGAGTGTGTGTTTCTATACAACTCTAACAAAACAAGCTGTAAATATTGATATAGCACAATCTTGTTAATATATGTTCTAAGGCCTATGAGAGATACTACCTTTTAGACAAGATAATGTGTTTAAATAAAAAAAATAAAATATGGATTTCAAAAATGTTAAGTGGGGTTTTACGCATTTCATCTCATTGTTTCAAATGACGAAACCTGAGAGTTTTAATGGAATCCCATTATTTTATTTTGCAGGTGTGTTTTTTTGTGGCTCTCTACTACAACGTCATCATCGGCTGGAGCTTGTTTTATTTTTCTCAGTCTTTTCAGCATCCTCTACCTTGGGATCAGTGTCCTTTGGTGAAAAATGCTTCACATACTTGTAAGACGTACACAATGTAGTTTTAGTGTTTTGTGTATTTAAAGATCATAGGAATGGTAAAGGCACAAGCTTTCAAGATTTTTTAAAATGATATGGAAAAATCATTCAAAATTATCATCGTAACAGACTTCCCTCACTTTTAGGTGGCACACTCTGAGAGATAGACTTTTGGGACCATCTAAGTTTTCTAGCTCTTTCCTAATTACTTTATTGTGCCTTATGTTATTAGGGTAAAATATTGTAAAGCTTCAGTTATTAACTTTTGACAGTCTTTTATTTTGTACACCCTGATTGATGCTTTACATTTTCATTAAAGCCAACAAAATGGGGACAGAAAGAAGAATTTGAATTCAAATAATTACTTTTACGTCTTTGGTTCTGTTGCTTTATAGTTTTCTCATCACTTTTAAAAATCCTGTGATGTAAATAAAAAGTTTCCTATAGTAGCGACATCCAATAAACACAGAATGCAACTCACATGTGTAGTTTAAATTTTTATACTAGACATGCTTAAGAAAAGTAAAAAAAAAGAAGTGAAATGTTTTACTTATTCTAATATATCAAAATATTTTAACATGCAATTATTATAAACATTATTAATATGGTAATTTACATTATTTTTCTTGTACTAAATCTGAAATCCAGTTTGAATTTTACATTTGTAGCACATGTCACTTTAGACTAGCCCCATTTCAAAAGCTGCATGTAGCTAGCAGCTAGCGTATTTGACAATACTACCCCAAGGAGTTAATCAGATAATTCCTGGGGTGGGAAGGGTGATAAACATGAAATTGTTTTAATTACTCACACATTCTTACCCCAGAAATGCATGATAAGAAATGTCAAAGAAGATACATGTTTGTTGGTTTTCAAATTTTTGTGCAGTTGAGCTTTTATATTCTTCATTGTGAATTTCAGTGCTGCTGTAGAATGGTATTAGTTTTCTAGGAAATGTAAGAATTGTCTCATTACTCATTATAGTCTGAAATTACTGTGTGTCACGTTTCTTTCTATAGTTGTAGAGCCAGAATGCGAAAAAAGTTCTGCCACCACCTATTACTGGTACAGAGAAGCACTGAATATTTCCAGTTCCATTTCTGAAAGTGGAGGCTTAAACTGGAAGATGACCGTCTGCTTGCTGGCTGCCTGGGTCATGGTTTGCTTGGCTATGATCAAAGGCATTCAGTCTTCTGGAAAAGTTAGTATGTTAGAGCTCCTTTCCATTCTGCTAATCACCATTCCTGGGTACCACGCCCCCCTCGAGTTCTGTTACAAATTTCTGTGGGCAAACTGCATGTAACACTTCATTCTAGGTAGTTAATTAAAGATTGGTAAAAAGCGCTGCTTTAAAAAATGTGTTTAAATTAAGAAAAGGTCATAAATAAAGATTAAATGCTCTACAGTGAGATCTAATGTCATTTATAATCTTTCCTTATTTCAACATGATCTTTAAAATTTCTGCCGATACTCAAAATTCCTTTCTTTTTGCTGTTTATTCAGTTAACTCTAATATTCTAGTTCTCTGATGTTAGCTCCAATTATGGAAGTTGGGGAAAGCGGTAGAATGAAGAATTCATTCATTTTGTTTGTTTTATACCATTCATTTCTCTCTGCTGTAGGTATTCTAAGGAATAGTTGCATAAAGAATTTTAAAACAGCACAGTATGGAGTGTTTCTTAAAGCTCTTAACATCATTATGTAGTTATGATAATCCCAACAAGGAATTGAGAGTAATGTAAAAGACTAAAGATCATCCCTGCAGGGCAAATTGAAAATTAGAAACGCTGTAGTTGAAGAAGATATTAAGTGAATTCTAAGTACCTTGATTTTTTTTTAAAAGATGCATTAGGAAAGTAATTGCTATTCATTATTTTACTTTCATATTGCATTGTTTTTTCATTATCACTGCCACTGTTTTAAAGCTCTCTACTTCTCTTTGCTGGCCCGTAGCAGAAGTTATTGTCAGCTCTTCTCTCTGTCCCTTAACAGTCCATCTCTACTATTTTTCTTTCCAAAGCATAGCTCTGATCATGTATCTTTTCAAGATAACTTATTACCACTCACCATCATATGCTAGCAGGAGTGGGAATAGTAGTAGTAGTAATATTAATAATAATAATAAATGATAAAGATGATTCTGACAATGGTTAGACCAAGAACAGTAATGGAAGCCAATATTTATTACGTACTTGTTCTTCTCTGGGCACTATTGTAAGTGCTTTATATACTTTATCCCATTTAATTCTAAAAACAACTCTAAGAAGTAATTGACACTTTCAGGCCCATTTTACAGATAAAAGAACATGTTTGAGAAATTAGGTAACTCACCCAAAGCTTCCTGGCCAGTAAATCCTAGTACTGCAGCCTGTCTAGATGTAGAGCCCATGTTCTTGTACTGCAGTGTTATAATATCTCTTACTGTCATATTTATTCCCATCAAAGAGTGAATCTTTTAGGGCATAAGTCTGTCTAATTCGCCTTTGCTTCCTGTTACTTCAAATTTAATTAAGAATTTTTGATGACTTTTATGCCTGTAAATTATAGCTGATTTTACATTTGTCTTCCTGGTGGAAACTCTTTATCATTTTTCACTTTTGAAGAAGTGAAGTTGGTAGATAACACATCTAAGTATCTTTAAATCTTTGGCAAATGTTATTGTATTGCATGACTAAATAACTTCAATGAATTGGCTCAATTGAGTATGTCTTAAACTATGTCTGAGCCACATTATGGGAAGATTATAAGTAAAGGAATAGATTCTTAAACCAGACCAAATCACATTTATGTAATTTCTAAGATAATGTCATTTGGTAGAAAGAGAAGCACCTGCGCTCAGCCAGAGACGATCAAAACCTTCTTGTACTCATGTTCTCTTACTACCATGTCTTGTTTTTTCTTTGTCTTATCATCACTTAAGCAATTATTCATCCTTTTCTTATTATAGCATTTTGGGGTTGTTTTTCTCATGTCATGTAATATAACTTTAACTAGCAAAATGTAATACAACTTTTATGTACAATGTATTATTTCGATGAGAATGATTTAGGAAGAGAGTGGCCTTTGGGCAGAATTTGAAGAAAGAACTTAATAGGTGCAGATGGAGACAGAGCTAGCAGTAAGTGACATGAACAAAGATATGGGAGTATAAACTATCACAATCCCTTAGTCTGAAATAATGCACTAGATATAATAAGAGGGAATTTACGAGGAATAAATGTAAACCTCTATGTTTGCCTACCAGCAAAAATGCTTCCACATAAACAGACAAGTTACAAGATAGAGAAATATGATGATTTAAGGCTATTATGTTTAAAAAAAATCTTAAGGGATTTAGCAGCTAAAAGAAGAGTATGAATCAACTTGTGATGTGCCTTGGTCAACACACACACCCAACACACACATGTGCAAACCCTCCACCAAAAAATGCGAATTGGAAACTGCATGAATTAAAAGAGAGGTATGATAGTGTCGTGGTCCTTTGAACTAGGTAGACACACCTCAGTTGGATCACATCTACAATACTGGATTTTACTGAAATCTTTTATTTCCTGCTTGATTGTGAAGAAGAGAAATCTCAACCCTGTGATCACAATCTTCAAATAGTTGAATCAAAAGAAGAATAAGCCTGTTCTGTGTAGCCACAGAAAACAGAACTATATCAAATATTGGGGATTATGGTGGGTGGTGGGGTGGCAGTAAATCTTCAAAGAAAAGGATATGCCTTTCAGGAATCAAACTGGGAACAATGAAATTAATTGCCTCGGTGGTAGAGAACTCAGCATCATTGGAGGTGATCAAACAGAGCTTGCATGTCCCCTTGTTACAGCATCTCTTGGGGGGATGCCTGCTCACAGATGAAGGATAGAAATGAGATACTCTAAGCTTTCTTCTAATTCTAAGGTAATATTTTCTACTAATACTATTTTGCTATTGTTACTTCTACTGTGTTAAGTATTTTGCATACATTGGCTTGTCTAATCTTTATAGTAGCCAGACGATTTGCATGTTTTATCTCCACTTTTCTACAAAATTGACAAACTTAGGAAAAATAAATAATTGGCCAAAATTAAACAGCTGATGAATGACAGGCAGAGCTAAAACTAGGCTATGAAATACTAAAAAAATAGTGACTCTTTCTGAATGTATGCTTATATTAAACATTTAGTTCTGGACATAAAGCAATAAACAAGGTAGATAACATACCTGTCTTCATGGAGTTTCTATTCCAATGGAGGAGGCAGCAAATAAACTCAATTTCAGGTAGCATGGCATAAAATAAAGTGTGGTAAGGAGAAAGTTTTTGGGGTGCATATAGCCAGTTAGGTTGAAATTAACCCATTTTTAATAATATTATGTACCTATTTTGATATAAGATTACAGCTATATGAATAAATGCAAAGAGTTTGTGTTTCAAAATGACACAGATATATCTGTAAAGTGGTGACTTTTAAGACACATTTTTTTAAATATTAGGATTTAATAATTAAATATATTATCCTTTTCCCTGTGCATAGAAGAATAAAATTAAGATGTGACCTTCTTATACCACTTCAGTGGTTAAAATCTTGACTACTATTTTTCTCTACATTATATGATTGAAATGTTCCTGTTCCTTTTTAGGAAGCTATGTCAGAGTCTTATTGAATCGAGATCAGTGTCTTTAAGAAACCAAATATTTGTTGAATTAATAAATGAAAATTGAAATAAGCCTGATCATATAATTGGTATATAATTTTAAAAATACTGCAGAATAAATATTTTTAGGAAATATGTACAGGAAGGAAAACAAATTCCTATAAATCCTCTCTTAATATACAATATTTTTGAGTACTATATGTCAGGCACTGGTGGATATGCAAATATTAACAGGCCACAGTCTTTGTCCTCATGGAAGCCATAAATAATCTAAAGGGTAAGACACATAATTACAACATATCAAGTGCAGTCACAGAGGCATATAGTAAGTATATGATAGCATAGAGGCAGCTATTGAAATTAACCTGGATTTGGAAGAAGGCTTCACAGAAGAGAGAACTTTTTGGCTAGGGTTTGGTGGTTGAGGAGGAGTTCGCCAGCAATTTCAGAGAGAGAATGTTGTAAGCACAGAAAACAAGTGCAAAGCTCAACAATTGCTGAGTACGCCTGTGTGACTTTCACATAGCATTTGCACAGCTGGTGGGATGTGAAGCACAAAGTGTAAGTTTATTGCAGATATTGAAAGACACTGGTAAAAAGGTTGGGCTGTTACCTAGCAAACACTATGGAACATCTGAGGATTTTTTAGGAGTTCAATGACACCACCAGATCTTTAGAAAGATCACTCTGGCAGTAATGTGGATGACGACTTTCTGGGATGCAGAGGAAAGCCGAAAGAATCCAGAGGCAAGATGAGCAGGAAATTATTTTCGTAGTGAAAGGTAACATGTAACTGAGGATGGAAACAATGGGACAAATGTAAGATTTCTTTGGTAGAATCAATTAGGCTTGGTGATCAGTTGGTTTTGAGACATGGGGAAGGACATATTAAGGTTAGGTTAGAGTTGTTTAGCTTAGAAAAATATAAATCCAAGAAGAATCTTTTCTTCTTCTTAGTGTTTAATTTGAAGCTATATTAAAAATACAAAAATAAACTAACTAAAGTATATGGCAAATATAAATGTAAAATAAAAAGGATATAATTTTATTGGAAAAATCATAATCAACCTATTCAGA
>CAUYRT010051028.1:0-24337 GCA_963574885.1 Lepilemur ruficaudatus
GAAAAAATTAGCCGGGCATGGTGGCGCATGCCTGTAGTCCCAGCTACTTGGGAGGCTGAGGCAGAAGGATCGCTTCAGCCCAGGAGTTTGAGGTTGCTGTGAGCTAGGCTGACGCCACGGCACTCTAGCCTGGGCAACAAAAACACATTCTGTCTCAAAAAAAAAAAAAAAAAAAAAAACTAGTGGGAACAGTTCTGAAGCATGTATGATCATTCATTCATCCATTCATTGAACAAATATCCATTGGAAGCCTACAAAGTTAAGTGCCAGGTTCAGATTTAGTACTTCAGATACAGCAACAAACAAGGCAAAAACACAGTTTCTGTTCTCATGCTGCCTGTACTCTAATGGGAGAGAGACACTATTGGACTGTCAAGATATCCCAAATTTAAAAAGCAAAACTGTGTTTCAAATATATCTTGAACTGAGATGCTGTTAATCGAACTGTGAATGACTTTGTAAGACTAAATTAGTTGCCTTTAGATAACACATTTATTAAGACTGTTCCTAGGATGATACATGACTAACAGTGGTTAAATGAACAATTAAGCCACTATGATAAATGAAAGGCAAGTCTTTCTTAGATGAAAATTAAAAGTGTAGAGGCTGTAGGCAGCTCATTCCATATCATAATTTATTTGAAACACTTTCTACTCAGCTAAAAATAGCAAACCTAGTTATATTATAATTGAATATTGCTTATTTTTGCAGACTAGTTACCTTTAAGAATTAAAAATATAATTGTTTACTAGTTTTCTGAAAGACAAAAGTAGAAAATCAAGTTAATTGCTTTATGTTGTACAAATGCACAGTTTTCTGAGAAAATATGTCTTTAACAGCTATTTTTTGAGTGCTTGCACATCCTTTTTTAGTATCATTGTCTTAGAATTTCACACAAAAATCTTCCCAACTGGCTTTTTATTTCTTTAAGGGCATTTTCATATTATACCGGTGAAGTTAAAACTCTGCTATTTAGATGTATTTAAAGTTCACCTATGTATGATTGAGACTTCCCAATATGCAGAATGTACCCAAATACAGTAAACTAGCAAATGCTATAAATCTTAGAGTATAATTTTCTTTCACTGAATTTGGATTTGACTAAGACTGCTAGGAGGCCAGGAACCACTTTACAACTGAGGAGGCATTGACCTTGGTTTTCTAGATTGGGATCCATTCCTTGTGGTCTGAAAAGATGAAATAATGTACCACCTCAAGGCAGACAAGTCAATGTCAGGGCACTGAAGCCATAGCTCCAGCATCCCCTGAATTCAAATGTCACTCCTATATCTTTTCATTAGAGAAGCAGCTGCCGCCACCACCTTCTCATAGGTAGAACTGCCTGACCATCTTGGGTCTCCGCAAGGAAAGGCAGAGTGAGGTGATCCACTTCAGTTTAGGTCCAGCAATAACTTCTCTTTCAATCTAGGTCTCATTTATGTAACTAATGGCTTGTTTTCCCAAAAGCATGTCTTAGAAACAGAAGAAGTATTTATAGAGCATAGCAAAAATGAAAAATTGTGCTTCTATGGCTCCAAGGCAATTTTAAGCTTTATTTTGGGTGAGAACAGTGATCAGATTTACAATCAAGTAAATCTGATTTAATGCACCTTAGTTAGTTTATTGACTGTTATGGTGCACATACCAGTCTGCTTCTTCAATAGTGCCTTAAAATCTATAGGATTGCTTTCTTAGACCAAGAAAAACATTTTTACAGCCTTTTTCAATTTTCTTTATTTTTATCAAGGCAATACGTGTATGTGGCAATCAGTAAAATAATATTGCTGAATAGTAACAATCTTTCACCTTAGCTTTCATCACACCATAATCCCAATTCTTCAAAGGAAACTTCTTTTGAGCCTTTCTTTTTTTTGAGACGGAATCTTACTCTGTTGTTGGGGCTAGAGCGCGGTGGCAACATCTCAAAGTTCACAGCAACCTAAAACTCCTGGGCTCAAACAGTCTTCCTGCCTGAGCCTCCAGAGTAGCTGGGACTACAGGTGGGTGCCACCATGCCCAGCTAATTTTTCTATTTTTAGTAGAGATGAGGTCTCACTCTTGATCAGGCTGGTCTCAAACGCCTGAGCTCAAGTTGATCCTCCTGCCTTAGCCTCTCAAAGTGCTAGGATCACAGGCATGAGCCACCATGCCGAGCCGAGTCTTTCTGTTTTTGTTCTATCCAAAATTATGAACAAATTACATATACCTCTGTTTCTTAATTTATCAACTTCATAAAATATCCATAGCCTCTTTGATATGAAAGATGAGGACTTAACTCGTTTTCACTAACCTTCCAATTTGATTGTTAGATTATTAAAATATACAAATAATGAATAGAAAAATTAAAAATAATGAAAGAGGAAATAAATATACTTCTTCCATCTAAGGATGAGGCTGTTAGTGTCCCTGTTCTTTCTGCTCTTTTCTCTTCCCTTCTTCTTACCATCAGGTTATTTTCACAAGTTTGTCAATATCTTCATTCTTTCTTGTGACCATAACTAAGTCTTTTCTGCTTTCTCCATAGATTGATTCTAAATATTCAGAACAGTAATGCCTTTTATGTTATCCTTGGCAGTGTAAACATTGTTTGTAGCTATTAGTGTTCTAAGATTGCTTTTCTTTCCATACTGTTGAGTTTCACGACATCTGGCACACAGAGGAGAATGTTCCTAAGGTTGTTGGGTAGATAAATGGCTTAATTCATGCGAAGGGCTCAGAGCAATACCTAGCACAGAGAATACCTAGTATAGAGAATAAGTCTTCAATAAGCCTGTCCACACATTATTAGTACCATATTTCATTGCATCTGAAATGTCATTGATTGTAAGATGTACCATTATTTTATGTTCCACAAAGAAAAAAAAGCATGCTATCAATTTATAATCCCCAGGAATTATGAGACAAATTTCAGAGTTATTAAAACATGAAGAAGTGCATCTTAGAATCATTGAAATATGAGATTCTTATTTTTGTTATTTTGTGTGTTTGTGTGTGTTTTCCTAAATTTTTGGTAGCCTTTCTTGACAAAAGAGCAATGTGCTGTCATCATATCTGTTTGCCACCCGTTGCCCCTCAGATTCCCATTTTGGGCCTTCAGTCTTCCTGCTGCAGTTTGAACTATTAATAGTTGATATACCCCAAGCCTGAGGTAATCTTCCTCCTCTGAGGTTTCTCCTGGGTTGTGTCTACTTTTCTCTGAATTTCGTGTTTCTCTTTTTCCCTCTCATTTTGCTGGAATCCACCAAATAATTTCCCAAGAATGGATAGATACGAAGTAAACTTTTGAGTCCTTAAATTGCTGGAAATTCCTTTCCTCTAATGTGATTGAAAAAGATTTTCCCTTAGTACTTACTCCTTTTACAAGGATTATAGCTATAATAATCGCCCAAATCTCTTTGAGAATTTTAATTAGAATTTTTTTTAAAAAAGCTGTCTTCTGTTCTTGAGTTATCTTTTCCTTCAGTTTTTCTGTTCCCTTTTCCTCATTTTTCTCTTTGATACTGCCAGTTTTCTTCTGATGCCTTGTCTACTTGTTTGTTCACATTTAAGAATGCAGGACAGAAGTATGGTGTGGGTTTCTGCTGCAGTTGTGTAAATAGGTTTGTGAACCCCTAGGCCTTTTCCCTGAGTGCAAAGTTGGGTGGGATGTGGTGACGGGCGGGGCTCCCTCTAAAGACAGGTCTCAGACCGCAGCACCCAAGTTGAAGGTCTTGGCTTTCCTACATGATAGAGTCCATTTTCTTAGCAAAGTTTTGTCTGATTCCCCCCCGCCTCCCCCCCCCCGGAAGGGAGTCAGGGTGGGATGGTTGGGAAGTTAGGGAGGTACTGGCTGATATAGCTGTTATAAAGCTTTCATTAATCCCCTGGGTTCAGCTCCATTTCTTACTGCCACCCTCTTCCAGTTGTCTCTAAACCCAGAGCCTCTCCAAGGTTCCCACAGAATGATTGGCTCCACCTCCACCATATTACAGCCCCTGCATGGTATGACCTCAACACCCATTGGTATCACCTGGGGGCTTATGAAAAATGCAAACTTTCACCCTCCCACCTGCTGAACCAAAATCTGCATTTTAATGAGGTACCTGAGTGATTTTATTCACTTTAGGATTTGAGAACTGAGTTCAAGTCCATTAGCTCTCAATCCTCCAAAGCTTTGTTAAAATCCCTTGTTAAAGTTAGGTGATGACAACTCCTGCTCTCACTGATCCACCCAACTCCAAACACCATCCTTTAGCCTCTGGCTAAAAACAGGATCCCTCAAAGAGTTTCTGGACAGAAAGTACTGGGTGAGGGCATTCATCCCAACCACATCTTCCAGAATTCAGTATTGCATCCCAGTGAATAAATTTCAGGCATTCAAGTGAGAGGAACATGTAAGAACTCTGTTCTGTTACTGCTGGTGGTGGTAGGAAAAGAAAGGCTATAACTCTTGAACAAAAACTGAATGCATTGAAATGCTGGATTTGCTTAGCGATGGTTTAGTTTTTATAGCTGTATACTTAAAACAAGAAAAGAAAACTTTCATATTGGAATTTATATAGGAAAGAATAATTATGTTATTGTTTATCTAAAACTCTACAGCTTCAACCCCTCTTTTTATTTGTTATTGAAGCATTCCATTTTTTTCTTTTCTTTTTTTGAGATAGGTTCTTGCTCTGTCGCCCAGGTTAAAGTGTAGTGTCATCACAGCTCATTGCAACCTCAAACTCCTGGGCTTAAGTGATCCTCCTGCCTCAGCCTCCCAAAGTGCTGGGATTACTGGTGTGAGCTACCATGCCTAGCCACATTTCTCTTTTAATTCAGCACTTAATCAGTGGATTTTTTAAAGAATACAACTGTCATGTTAGATTACGTATCATTCTTAAGAAGTAATATAGTATAGTAGTTACTCATGTGGACTTTAGAGTCAGATTGCCTGGCTTTAACTTTGTACCTGTGTGACTTTGACCAAATTATTTAACTTTCTGGTTCTCAGTTTCATCATCTATAGAAATAAGGAAAATGATAGTATGGTTTAATAGGGCTGTTGTGAAGAATAATGAGGTAAAGCAATTAAAGAGAAATACCTGGTATATAGTGAGTGATCAATAACTGTTGGTTGTTGATACTATAAGCTAGAAGTACTTTGATAACAATGCATACTGGGGATTGTAGTTTTCATTTGTTACCCTGGTTTAACATGCAAAAATAAGGCAGTAAGAAGACACCTTAGTAGAAAAAGGCAATAGAAGCCTGGGTAAAGTAGCGCCAAAACCTAGAAAATTCCTTGTGACAACAGTTGATTGGATCTGAGTAGCAGCTACACTCTGAAATGGGGCATGTGCTTTCAGGTAATGGAACAACGTAATATGTAGTAGTTAGAATGAGATACATCTGTATATATTGAAACAGACTTGTGTCCAAAACCTGGCAGAAATATGTGTATAATATCCCATTTTTATAATAGAAAAAAATCTGTGTATTTAATACACATAGAAAAAGGTTGGCAAGGATACATACTAAATGGTTTATGGTAGTTACTCCTGAAGCGTGGGAGTTGAGGAAAGATTTTGGAGGCAGGGTTGGGGGGACAACTTTCAACTTTTTATTCTAGATACTTTTTTGGTTTTAATTTTTATAATAGGTAATACTTTTTAAAATTGAAAATAACAGGCTGTGCATGGTGGCTCATGCCTGTAATCCTAGCACAATGGGAGGCCAAGGCAGGAGGATTGCTTGAGGTCAGGAGACCAGCCTGAGCAAGAGCGAGACCCCGTTTCTACTAAACATAGAAAAATTAGCTGGGCGTGGTGGCACTAGCCTGTAGTCCCAGCTACTCAAGAGGCTGAGGCAGGAGAATTGCTTGAACCCAGCAGTTTGAGGTTGCTGTGAGCTAGGCCGATGCCATGGCACTCTAGCCTGTGTGACAGAGCAAGACTCTGTCTCAAACAAACAAACAAAAAAATTAAAAATAACAAATTTTTTTTAAGTGGCAGAAAGCAAAGCATCCCTTATTTGCACCAGTCAGTGTTATTGTCAGGGTTCCAACTCTGCCTCTATGGTGGTATTAAACTACAGGATCTGAATAGACATCAGTAATTCCACTGACTATGAAATTCATACAGCTTGGCCCGTCACCAGTTCCCAGCCACAAACTCAGAGGCGAAGAAGGGATCAACAAAAGCTGAAAATTGTCTTACACAAGGTGATAGCAGATTTAACAGCAGCTGGACCTAATGTCCACTGTTTTTTTGCTTAGGTTATTGGACTAAGAACGGACAAAATTTGAAAGGAATGTTCTATAATTTGGGTGGATAGTTATGTGTCTGACCAGGGGTGGAAGAGTGGAGTGGGACTATATTTGTAGTTAGTAAGTTAAACAAGTTGTCGAGAACCAGCACTGGGCAGAAATTGAGGACTTCCCTCAAGCACCAGCTTCAGTGGAGACTTGTAAATGTAAAATAGCTGGGAAGTTCTGATATATGGAGAGAACAGATGTTGGTAGACAACCAGAAATTTCTGCCACAATTTTTCTAATATATTGAGATATAATCCACTTAGTATAAAATTCACCCTTTTAAAGTATACAGTTCAGTGGTTGCCTACATATTCACAGGGCTGTGCTGCTTTTACCACTGAGTAATTCCTGAACATTGTCTTCTCTCCCCTTTCACCCTCTGCCCCGGCAGCCACTAATCTACTTTTTTGTGTCTATGGATTTGCCTATTCTAGATATTTCATATAAATGGAATCATATAATATGTGGCCTTTTGTGTCTGATTTCTTTCATTTAGAGTAATGTTTTAAGATCTGTCCATGTTATAGTATGTAATATCAGTACTTTGTTCCTTTCTATGGCTGAATAATATTCCATTGTATAGCTATATCACATTTTGTTTACCCATTCATCAGTTGATGGACATTTGGGTTGTTTCTATGCTGTTATGAATAATGCTCTGCTATGAACATTCATGTACAAGCTTTCGTGTGGACATATGTTTTCAGTTCTCTTGGGTATATACCCAGGGGTGAAGTTACTAGGTCATATGGTAAATGTTTAATCTTTTGAGGAACTGCCAAATTGTTTTCCTAAGTGGCTTTGCCATTTTACATTCCCACCAGCGACGTTTATGTGGGTCCAGTTTCTCCACATCCTTGCCAACACGTGTTGCACTTTGACTTTTGATTATAGCCATCCTAGTGGGTGTGAAGTGGTATCCCATTGTGGTTTCAATTTGCATTTCTCTAATGACTAACAATCTTGAGCATCTTTTCATGTTTCCGCCACTTTTAATATAAGAATTTTAAAACATTAGGTACATTCATATTTTTTCACTGAAGTTAGTAGTGTCCAGTAAATAGTACTTTTGCTTTAAATGTACCTATTATACATAAGTAAGCCTATTGACCTCCTTTCTTCATTTCTCAAAGTGATATATAGAAATAGAATTTTATTAATTTCCCTATACAAGTATACATAACTGTAATATAATAATAATAATAGAAAAACAATTAGGCACAAATACAAGATAATACATAAAGTGACAAAGATATATCACTGAGTGATATGGCTCATTGTTGCCCAAGATAGTAACATGATGATCCATCATGGTGCTGGCAGAAAATACTAGATTTCCTGTTTTTTATTTAAACTAAGAAAGAAATTAAGTTTTACTAACCTTTAGTATACTGGTTGACAGTAGGACTGTTGTTTTGTTGTTTTTACATGTCACAAAATTTTGGAGACCTCTAACAAAGACAATGAAATGGCTTATTATAGTTGAGAATTTTTAAAAAACTTAATTATTACTTAATTTTTTACCTTTAGCTTTATTCAATAGGGAAAATAAAGAATCCCCATTATTCTAGGATGTACTGTTCTGTGAATTTGACTTTAGGGTTTAATCCAATGGATATAAATATATCTTCTTGAAAAATAATAACTGAAATTATATTTTGCAAAATAGTTTTAGTCGCTAGAATATATTAAGATTTATGTTACAGGTCACTAGCTTTTTAACACTTTGTGTACTGTTATAATTAATGCTGCTAAATTATTCTCTGTTATGAGAAGCAGCCATCTATCTCATCACTAAGAGAAAAGCTTTATTTTTCTGTTTGCCAATATTTATAAATGGGTAACAATGCTAATTCATATAAAATACTTTAATTTTTATTTTACAAAGAACTTTTATAAAAATAAAAATGTTTTGTTACCCACTGACCCACTTAGAGAAATTAGCATCCTCCTATCCATTAGGTTATTACTTCTTTGGTGGAATTTAATGAATATGAATAGCCTAACTCAGAAGAGAGGGAGGTAATTTATTAGAGTTTTATGCATTTCCATTTTTATGTGTTATCTGTTTTCCTTTTGCTTTATGTGCCATACATCTTTTGTTTCAAGTTGATTAATAACTCCTTTTGTTTTTTATTTTATTATGCATTTTCAGTAAAAGATGCCTTCATATTTTGAGCATTACTGATTAAGATATGCACTTACATAAATGTAATGCACTTACATAAATTTAATGTAAATTTAAAGAAGAAATGATTTCTAATCACAAGTGTAAAGAGAGAGTCCACATGGCTTCCCACGGTTTTTCAGATGAAGAAGATGGTCATAAGGAAGAAGTAGGAGCAAAGAAAAAAAGAAAAACAAAACAACGACATAAATTTACTACAGAACAACTGCAGAAACTTAAGGAAATATTTACACACATCCCTTACCCTGATTTTACAACCAGAGATGAGCTGGCCAAAAACTTCCATTGTCAAGTGAATGTCATTGACAACTGGTTCCAGAATAATAGAGCCAGACTTCCACCTGAGGAGAAACGCAGAATATTTCATACTTGGAAACAGCAAAATTTTCGAGTCCAAGCCCATCCACTTTTAAGCCTCCGGGATACCCAGGCTGCAGTTCCCAACTATGACGCCAAGTAGAGCCTCTCCTGTGTCCAGAAGGTTCTGATGGATAGAGCTGATTGCTCCTCTCTAGAGAAACAAGGGGTTCCCAGTTGCTCCTGTCTGGGCCTAGGCACTAAAAAGCAACCAGGTGGTGTTTTGGAGGATCAAGGTGACACAGGAAGTGGGCATTCTCCTGCCTGTCCTTTTCTAAGCTACACCTCAGAAACATACCTTCTTCCTCCTACATCTCCTGTGCCTTATTTTGTAAGGAAAAGGACTGAGACCAGGGAAAGCCAGCATGCAAGACTTTTTCATTCACATTATGTTCATAGTGAGTATGGAGTGAGAAAGCAGCAGGAAGAGCAGGAGAAAGAATGTCATCATTGTACACTATTGCAAGGACAGCAGCAGAATGATTGGCAATATCTCCTGAAGCAGCACCAGCAGCCTCAGAATTATCAAGAGAGGCAACCCAGGGCTCAAATGCAGCAGCCACCGCTGCTGTCTCTGGGGCAAGACATGCACCAAGGGGCTTCAGATCAACCCAGGACTCGAAGGCAGCAGCTTTGGGTTGAGTGGGACCAGGAATGCAGCTCCAGGAAGTAGTACTAAGTTTCAGACAGCCATAGGCATAGGTCAGTAGTCCACAGTACCCATACAGAAGCCCAAGGCAAAGGCCCCTCCAGAAGCCTCCATGTTAACTGTCTTCTGGAAGGTTCTGTGAGCTATTGGTCCCTTGGTCCCTTCTGGTTGAGAAACAGTGTCCACATGTGTTATAACCGCTGACCATATAGGTTATATAGTATTCTGGAAAAGCCTGACCTAAAGCATGGAGTGAAAAATGAACAAGCACAAAGGTAGCAAGAGCATCCCTAAAACCACAAGAGTTGCAAAATCTAAAAGCAATTTCTTCTTCAGAAGAAGGGACTCTTGCCCAACCCCTGCTCCAGGCATTGTTCCCCCAGAAATAAGATATCCAAAAAGAAGTACAAGACTACAAGGAGCCCCACAACAGCTGCTTTTGGAAGGGAGGTCTAATGGCTACTGTTGCAGAGCTCTCAACTCCACAGAGCTAAGCAGTATCTCCAGGACGTGGAGCATATCTTGGCATAGTTCAGCTCTGTCTCCCAGCAGCCAGCCCCACTGAAGAAGCTCTGATTGAAGGACATTGTAACAGTATCAGTCTGGCCTCCATACATCTTACAGGCAGCGCTATTAAAGGCAGGAGCTGATTCTGGACATGACAGCTCCACTAGCCAACATGTTCTCTGGGCAATCACCTCTGCCAGGACTCCAGGCCAGGATATGCTTCTTTGGACAGCACCAGGCACTCCGAAACCTAACAGTACTTTGATGGACAAGTTGGAGTCATCTTTTGAGTGAGACTTGTTTTGTTTCTCTGGTGAGTCAGGACTGTATCAATGGCATTGATCATGAAGAAATTCGAACTAGTGTTGATCAGTATATCCAGAAATTTCCAGATATTGCAAGACAGACAGATGGTTTTTTTTTTACAAAGAAGATTGCAGTTACCTGTCCAGAACAAGTTATCAAAGAGGATGTCTTAGAGCTAAGGAATGAATTACAGCAGAAAGATGTTGTGGGCCAGATGCACGTGACAAAGCTGCCTTGGCAGCAGGTGCTGAAGGACATCAGTGTGCAGCACGAAAAGCCAGCGGACATCCCTCAGGTCTCCTTGCCTGGAACAGGTGTCAGCCACTATCCCTGTACCTCTGAAGCTGCCCTGAGGGAGAGGGCAACGGCGGCAGCCTGAGAGTACGCCAGTGTGTAAGGCAGCTTCGGACAGTTTGCCACATACTTTGCATGATGATACTTACAGATTATTTTGCTTTTTAAATTTTTGTGTGACTTTTCATCTCTTGTATTTCCAGTTGTTAGGTTAGTTCTATCTGAGGGAAAAAACGATCATAGTCTGAGAATGGGGATGAGGAGTTAGCTTGTAGGCCTTTTATGGTAATTGCCCCACAGGGGTAGTATAGAAAAATAGGTAAATCTGCTGTGTTTAAACTTTGAACTACCTCAAGAAGAGAAATCTAATGCAACAGTGTTTATAATGCATCCAGAATTCGCTGAAGATATTTTGTAAATAGGTAGGAAGAGGATTAAAATATCCTGGGTTAGTGTAGTAGTAGTACAGTAGAATCCCTAGGCTATTATTGCTTTTTATTTGGGGTAAGTTTATATTTTATGTGATTGTTTGTTTTTTTTGATGAGGAGGGATGCAGTAGGAACAGTGATAATGCTAAATTTTGTTGTGTTCTATGGTAATGAATCAGTGTAAATGATATGGCAGACTGTATCTTAGTACCATGACAGTTGGGACATAGGTGAAGTATGAGACATTAAAGCTTTCTCTTATTGTCTCTTAAAAAAAAATAAAAAAGTGTAATAACTATTTCTACTGTGGTATAGCATTTCATCTCTTAAATTCATCAGATGTTACCTTGTATGTTACAAGGTTACAGCCAAAGAATTTTGGTAAACTCATGAAAAGCACTTTTCAAATACTCAGTTCTGTGATACTGATGTACTATTAAAAGTGATACTTATAGTATTTAGCTTCCAAATATTTAGTACACGGGGTCATATGCTGTTAGCTCTCTGATTACTGCATGCAAAATAGCAATAATAATAGCCAGCATTTTCAGAGTGCTTATTATCTCACTGATTACTTATGTTAACTCAGTTCTCACAACTCTTTGAAGTTAGGAATATAATTAACTCCATTTTATAGATGAACAAACTAAGTCACTGAAAGATTAAAGTTATTGGAAGTCATACAGTAAGATGGCATGAGAGCTGGAATTTTGACCCAGGCAAATTGATGCTCTTAACCACTAGGCCCACTTGTCATGGTGATGCTTCTCATGTATGTCTCAGCATCCTCCCTCTTAGCTGGAAAGCTCTTCCATGACCTGGACCAACTTTCCCTCAGTTTGCTTTATTCCTCCAGAAACTTCATTGCCAAAACTTCTACTCCTGCTCTTCCTTTTCTAGTCCCAGTCTCCACTTGCTTTTGCTGTCTCCACAAGGATAGATGAAAATCTAAGTGTTTAACAATTGAGGAGGACATGTACAGATGTGCTTCAAACAATGCCTACCATGTTGAAGTGCTGAATATGTTTTTATTGAGTGTTGAAGCAAATATGCAAATAATTTCTAGAAATGGAGATAACTTTCATTTTTACTGTTTTCTTTTGGCTTCATATTTTTGTTATATAGTTTTAGTGTATCTTTTCTGATAGTCAAATTAATTCACTTATTTAATAATGTTAATGACTGCCTGCTATTCATTTCTTCAATCATGGGTGAATCAGTGGAAAATAAAAGTTCCTGCCCTCATGGAGCTTACATTCAAGTGTAAGCTCCTCGTAGACCTTGTATTAGTCAATTAATCACATAAATAGATAATTACAAATTGTTAGACATGCTATGATAGGACAGAACAGAGAATTATTTGGGGTAAGGGGAGGATATGGGAAGATCCTCCAAGAAAGTGAGGTTGGACTTGAGAATGAAGGATAAGAGGTTTGGAAATGGAGGCTAGGAGTATATTGCCTGATGGAGGGACCAGCTTATGCAAACTCTTTGAGAGAGGAGACACCCTTGAGATACTGAAAGGAGAGCATATTTGGAAACTGGCATGGAGGCCACTGTGGCTGGAGTGGAGGAAACCAGGTGAGCTTGGTTTCAGATGGGAGTGCTGAGGTAGACCAGAGCCTTGTGGGAAATACTGGGGATTGAACTTTCACTTAAGCGCAATAGGAATTCATGGAAGGAATTTAAGCAGGGGAGTAACATGGACATACTGGGAATTTAGAAAGCTCATTCACTCAGGCTGCTGTGTGGAGAACAGTTTGAAGGGGGGCAAGCGTGGGTATAGGGAATTCTCGGTAGCCAAGGAAGAAATTTCTGTGTCATCAATGGATAGTAAATCCAATGCCAAATCCTTATTCGAGTCTTAAAATGTATGATTTTATATGCTCAAAAAGAATATGTCAGAAATAGTAATTTATCTATGTCAGCAGTAGTTTTTCTCTTGAACATATGACAAAGCAATATTTCCAGAGAAAAGTCACAAAAGAAAATGAAATTTATAGTTAAGACCAAATGGACAAGACTCTTGGTAATTGAAGAGTAATATTTTTAATTAAAAATTTAAATTGGAAAAATATACATCGCAGTGTAGCCAATGGCTACCTTTGGATGATGGATTTACAGACTGTTTTTGCTGTCTTCTTTATACCTTTTATATTTTCTAAGGGAAAATTTTATATTAACCATATATGACTTTTAGGATAAAACAAATAAAGTTATTTTTATTAGAGGAAAAATACATAATATAACTTTTTCCGTATGTGAATAGTGACCCTTTAAACCACCTGTTTTTTAAACTTCAGATATTTCTAAATTAGAAGATGTTTATGCACAGCAACTTTAAGGGTTTGTAAACTCACTGAGGTGAAATATAGTCATGGCTGAATTCCTGAACTGTGCAAGGACTCTTTTTCGCCTTTGGAAGTGATTTGATATCCAATAAAATTTTTTTCTAAAAGTCAGCTGTTGAAAACAATGAAAGAACATATATAGATTGGTGCAGTAATGCCTGTTGAAAATATTCTGTGCTGTATACTAATGAAGTCATTAAAGAATGAACTGAAAGGGAGAGCCACGTATGCGAAGTGGTGGCTTCCTGACTGAAACATTGGAAAATGTAAATGTCATATTCATAATGAATCCGTATGTCTTTTATGACTACCTTAAATCAAGGAGTTAAAAAACAAGATTCTTTTTGGAAATTGTATATGATGTCTTGTATATCAAAGTCTGATGGCAGCAGCTCACTATGTATTTTATGTATTACACCAGCAGCAGATATTTCAGACATGTCATAAGAAGGTACTCTTGATTCAGTGTCTCTGGCATATAATAAAAAAGTGGGGAAGAAATTTTCTACAGTCTCTAATAAGCAATATATCAATGAGTACTGTCAGATTCTGTAGAAAAGTCCACAACATGATTTATTGCATTAATTACAGTCATGTGGGTTTCATGCTGCTAACCCTGCAAATGCAGTCACATTCTAAAGTTGATTTAAGAATATATCTTGGCCAAGATGAAAGGCTTCTTATTGTGATTAATATAGTACAATATTTATTCTTTTGTTCCACTCCTCTTTCACCTTTGCTTTGGTGCAGAATGCTTAATTTCTTTTCTGTGACTTGAAATTCAGTTTGAGGTCGGAGAGGCTTCATCTAGTTTTTATTCATACCTGTCATCTGGTCTCCCTTTTGTCTCTTTTTGTCTTCTTATGTTTCACCTACTGTTATATCTTCTCCATATGTGAAGCCTATTTGAATTTACTCCCTCCGAGCACATGTGGCTAGCCCAGAGCGGTCTCTAGCATAGCAGGGCTGTCCTCACAACTTGTTAGGTCACTTCTACAATACTACATCTCTTTTTGAGGGGAAGGAACATTGAGGAGAAACCTCTTTTTTTTTTCTTTTTTGAGACAGAGTCTCACTCTGTTGCCTGGGCTAGAGTGCTGTGGTGTCAGCCTACCTCACAGCAACCTCAAACTCCTGGGTTCAAGCAATCCTTCTGCCTCAGTCTCCTGAGTAGCTGGGACTGCAGGCATGCGCCACCATGCCTGGCTAATTTTTCTATAAATTTTTAGTTGGCCTATTAATTTATTTCTATTTATAGTAGAGATGGGGTCTCACTCTTGCTCAGGCTGGTTTCAAACTCCTGACCTTGAGCAATCTGCCCGCCTGGGCCTCCCAGAGTGCTAGGATTACAGGCGTGAGCCACCACGCCTGGCCGAAACCCTCATTTTTTTAAATTTAATTTAAGAAGCACCATTCTTGGAAGAGAGCATTTCATAATTATACCCTTGTGTAGAACTGTACTGAATTCACACGGTATGTCTGCTTACAATGACACAGTAAGCTTATTAGATCACAGGCTTCTCAGTCTATGGAAAGGAAGGTCTCCTAAGAGCTGTTTTAGAGGGAGATATTAACTCCAGGTATTCACATGTGTCAGTGACAGGATATTCATTGATACATGAGTGCCTAATATTGGTGGCCTTTATAGAGTCTACCTTGGAAGAGTTAGCAAATATTTGCCACGAATTAAAGCATTAATAGAGGAGGAGCTCAAGTGAGATAGGAAGACTTCAACTTAGTGAGTTGGAACACATTTTCTAAGCAGCGATGTTTAAAGAGTTGAACTTGATGACTTGATAACACTGAGCTAAGCAGTTTCCTATTTTATTCAATCCTCCCATACAACTCTTAAGAGATAGTAGGTACAATTATACCCATTTTATAATTGAAGAAACTGAGGCTTAGGTTACAAAACTTACACAGATTGACATAGCTGGTTAAGTGGCAGAGCTAGGACTTAAACCCCCAGGTATTGGCAAAGCCAGAGCCATTAACCATTGGCTACACTACCTATGTCAGGTGCCCTGAAAGGCATCAAGCAAGACAAGACTTGAAAAATGGTCTTTGGCAATTAGATAAACAGTATTGAACTTAAGAATAAGTTCAGAGAAATTAAGAAAGAAAAGATCTGAATCTAATGGGTTTCAGAGGGAAGTAATTTTTTAATGCATTCATTATTTTGTCTAATAATAGTACCAGTCAGTCCAGTATGATCTTTCATAGTACTTTTCACTGAACAAAAATCACTTAAGTAAACGTTATTTATTTAGCACCTGTTCTGCCTGGGAAATAAAAACTTTCAACCAGAAAAATCTGTTCCAGCAGTGTAGCAGGTGCTGTAACTGAGGCAAGGCTGCAGGCTGAGGCGTATTTGAAGGAAGAAGAGCTTCTGTACAGCAAAGGAAATAATCAACAGAGTGAATAGACAGCCTACAGAATGGGAGAAAATATTTGCAAACTATACATCTGACGAAGGACTGATATCCAGAATCTACAAAGAACTCAAATCATTAACAAAAGAACAAACAACCCTATCAAAAAGTGGGCAAAAGACATGAACAGAAGTTTTTTGAAAGAAGATAGACAAATGGCCAAGAAACATGAAAAAATGCTCAACATCACTAATTATCAGGGAAATGCAAATGAAAACTGCAATGAGATACCACCTTACCCCTGTCAGATGGCCATTATTAAAAAGTCAAAAAACAATAGATGCGAATGTGGATGCAGAGAGAAAAGAACACTTTTACACTGTTGGTAGGGACTACAAATTAGTACAACCTCTATGGAAAACAATACGGAGATTCCTCAAAGAAATAAATGTAAACCTACCAGTTGATCCAGCCATCCCACTGCTGTGTATCAACTCAAAGGAAATGAAGTCATTTTATCAAAAAGATACCCACACTGGAATGTTTATTGCAGCGCAGTTTACAATTGCAAAGATGTGGAATCAACCTAAGTGCCCTTCAGTTCATGAATGGATAAAGAAAATGTGGTATACATATACCATGGAGTATTATTCAGCTACAAAAAGGAATGACAAAAGGTCATTTGCAGCAATGTGGAGGGAACTGGAGACCATTATCTTAAGTGAAGTATCTAAGGAATGGAAAACCAAATGACATATATGAGTACACATGGGCACAAAGCAATATAAAGGACATGAGAAACCAAGAAGGGGGAGGGTGGGAGGGTGGGTGTGGGATAAAAACTTACTATTGGGTATAGTGAACACTGTTTTGGTGATGGGTACAGCAAAAGCCCTGCCTTAAGCACTATACAAGATATCCTTGTAACAGAAACACTTGTACCCCCCTTAATTAATATTTTGAAATTTTAAAAAAGGAAGAAGAGTCATTTTCTAGGCCTTTGGGTGCTGTGGTCCCCAACCACTGGACCACAGACCAGTACTGGTCCATGGCTTGTTAGGGACCAGGCCCCATAGCAGGAGGTGAGCAGCTAGCAAGTAAAGCTTCATCTGTATTTACAGCTGCTCTCCAAGCCGCTCCCCGTTGCTCATATCACCACCTAAATTCTGCCACCCTAACCCAGCTATCCCCTACCCAGTCTGTGGAAAAATTGTCTTCCATGAAACCAGTCTCTGGTGCCAAAAAGGTAGGGGACTGCTGCTCTGGGAGACTGTGTCTTCGAGTGTGACCACATCTATATTTGAGCCATCTGGGGACTTGTTAATAATGTAGACTCCTGCACCCTATTTGGCCATAAATTTATTTCCTGTTGTGAGAACTGCAAGGTCAGTGCCTGGTCTCTTTTACATATGCAATGTCTCACCCCCATCTTCCAACACACACAGACCCTTGGGGCTGATTTAATTCATATATGAAGGCAACAGTTGATACAGATGAGAAAAAGAAGGAGGCCTTTTCCCTGTACTTTTGGGTCCTTTGTTGGTTTAATAAATACTGGTAAATTTTGTGCTCTATTTTCTGTTTTCTAAATTTTTATTAAGGAGAAAATTCCCCAGAGACTGTAGAGTCACAGAGCATACATCTAGGAGAAATGTGCAGGTGACTAATGTCTATTTAAGTGATTTCTGCTTCAGTGAAAAATACTATCAAAAATCATACTGGACTAACTGGTACTATTGTTCTCAAATTTAGAGCTCCTCAATGTGTATGTGAGAAATGTGTTTTACTTCCACTATTAGAAAAGATTAACCGAGCATAAAAATAATTTGCTGGTCAGATAGCTGTAATAGCATACAAATCTGGCTTCAATTAGTGATGTTAACAATCCTAGAAAATGACCTGCTTTTTAAAATTCTAGGAGAAAGCATAAAAATGTGCAAGGAGTTGAGTGTCTAAAGAAAAAAGAAGACACTGACTTCTTAATACATTTTATGGTAGTTACAAGGTTATCACAGTTTATTTTCCACTTTTAAAATAAATATAGCTCGCTGGTTTTTTCCCAGTAAATTGCAGGGATTAGGAGCTATTGCTGTTTTCAAAAATGAAACATGAATGTTGGCAGTTATGATTTTTGTGACCACTGACTGACAAATAAAATTGAAGATGGCCTTTTTCCTGAGATCACCAACCAGGGATCATATTTTTTTAAAATACCAAGATCATTTTCCTCAAACATAGAGTCATAAGAAAATTTGACTTCTTTCAGGTGAATACATCTATGGAAGAAATATATACAGTACCCCTAACAGACAACACCATAATATCAGCATAATCTCTTTTTAAAGTGGAGATTGAGGGGAACAGAGGAGAGCTCTCCATTGATTTTATGGATATATTCATTCTGGTATGGAGTTTTGTTAAGGTTTTATTTTTTCCTTATTCTGATAGTAAGATAAAGATATCTTGTATCTTTAGCAATTTGTGCAATGGCTGATCGGTCCTTATTTCTGAACAAACTAGCCCTGGGAAAAGCTTCCAGTGGTCTTGTAAGTCATTTTATACCACTATGATAGATGTGCATACTACCTGCCCTGACTATGTGAAGAATCCTAACAGAGGATAAGGTAAACATATGAAATTCTGGTTGTGAGTCCCAGAATTTAATTTTATGCTACTCACTTTTGTTTTTAATACTTTCTAAATGCAATCAATATGGTTGGTCTCAAGTAGATTGTGTAATTACACATACAGAGTTATCTCAGTAACTTCCCTTTCAGCTTTGGTGTTAATTCAATCAACAGATATTTATTGAATGTTACTGTTATTAATAATACTTCTCAAGTGCTTTTCTAGACCCTGAGAATAAAGGAGTGACATCTTAGCTCTTACGGAGCTCACAGTCCACTGAGGGGAGACAGACATAAAACAAGTAAACAAATAGGTGTTTACTTGTTTTGTGTATTTCCAAACAAGTAGGTGTTTGATATCCAGTAGGTGTATGGAAGAAAATAACAGCAAAGAAGGAATAAAGAATGTTAGAAGTGGAAAAATGGATGTTGATTTTATTTTTTAAAGAAGCAGCTGGGCACCATGATGTATTCCTGTAGTCTTAGCTACTCAGGGGTGAGGCGAGAGGATCAGTTGAGCTCAAGAGTTTTAGTCCAGCCTAGGCAACATAGCAAGACCTCATCTCTGGAAAAAATTAAAAAAATAAAAAGCAACTTCTTCAAATGTTTGACATTTGGAGGTTCTTTGCACTTAGCCTATTCAATCTTTTCTGCTTGATGTATATATTTAATTACTATATAAGATTTTCCATGTGGCCATCCTGCTGGTCTAGCTTTTTTTTTTTTTCCTTTTAAGAGATGAGATCTTGCTCTGTCACCCAGGCCAGAGTTCAGTGGCATGATTACAGCTTACCACAGCCTCGAACTCCTGGGCTCAAGCAATCCTCCTGCCTCAGCCTTCTTCTAGCTTTATTTCCCACTCCAACCCTACCCCATCTCAAAACCAGGATCGACATTTTATAGTCTTCTTGAGCTTCCCATCTCTTTCCCTTGGCTTATGCAGTTTCTTTCTGGGATGCCCTTCCCTTTGGTCATGTGCTTAACCAAATGATACCCATCTTTTAAAACCAGCCCAAGTCCCAGTTCTTCCATGGATTAGAGCTCCAACACAGCTCAAGTTCTATTTGATTTGTCTTTCTCTCTTCTTCCTCTTTCTGGATTACTTGTAGGACCTAGAGCCCATGCCACAAGCTCAGTGCCTAATTACAAAGTGCCACGTATGGTCTTTTTAACTAGTTTTATGTGTGTTAGTCATCCCTTTAGCAATTATGTCATTTTCATAACCATCAGGGACTTGCCTTTGACTATACCCCACAGGTCTTCTTGGAATGCTAGGGGGCACACTAGATGCTCACAAATGTGGATTAAATATTCATTTAAACCGCTGCTTCATAAATATAAATCTGCTCACCAGATTTCTTTTTACCTTTCAAACTTAAAATACATTTTAATTTAATGAGCTCATGGACGTATCAATCACTGATTTGTAAAGAGAATTCGAACATCGTTTCTTTTCTCTATCAAGTGAAAAATGAGACAAAGTACTCTTCTCTTAAATGAAAATAATAAAGGAAAAGTTAAACACCGGGAAATGTTTCTTATTGCTTCAGATATATTGCTTTAATAAAGCCATGAAGGGATGTGATAGCTAAGTTTGTTTTTACTTCAAATTGGATACTGTAGCAATAGAAGCAAATGGATCTGAATTTAAATCTAACATAAATCTCCTCAAATTAAATGAAAACATAAGATACTGCACTAATTATGAGTTTTTCCATGCCATCTCCTAACAAGAGAGGAAATAATTAGATTAACAGGGCATAGAGACTATGTGAGTAAGTACAGAAAAGCTGTCTGCATAAAAACTTTACTTAGGCTATCAGGAAGTGTTCCTAAACCTGTGATCGGGCTCTTCCTGGGACCCCTCTCCAGGTCGCAGATCTCTTGGAAGTCAGTAATCTAAAACCCTTCTATCTGTTGTCTACATTTACTGAAGGCTCATTTCATTGTAGAGGGTTTTATCGGATGGCTTCTCCTTTTAAGAAACTTAGAATAAATTTAAATGATAAATATTATGTCTCTTGTGAATGATACAGGCAAGAAATGTAACCATTCATTCAAAGAACCAAGATCACCCATACCTTCTACAAAAAGAATTTATCTACTCTCCTTACTTATAACCAAAACCAAACTGGTGATGCAGCAACAACAAAGACTGCTAAAACGGTAGCCCAGCAGAGGTGGTGCCATCTATATTTTCTCACATGGCAAAAGAGACGGAAGGCAAAAAGGGAACAAATGCTCTGTCTTCACATGGAGGAAGCGTGGAGGAGAACAAACCCATTCCCTCAAGCTCTTTTATTAATATAAAGTGCTAATCCCATCCATGAGGGTTTTGTCTTCCTGATTTAATCACCTCCTAAAGTCCCCACCTTTTAATACTATCACACTAACAATGGAGTTTCAGCATATTGAAGTTTTGGAGGACATAGTATTTATTCAGACCATAGCAATCATCTTATAGAATCAGTAAAATCAATTGATAATAATGATGATAATGGTTGCCTGCTGAGGTGAAGTAGGTGGCTAAAAGGCAGGAGTGGAAGAAGATTTACTTTGCACTATATACCCCTTTGTAACTTTTGGATTTTATGTCTATACCTAAAAATAGCCCTTGATGTGTCCAGCTTTACCCCGAAGTATACCCCTTGCAAGGTGGTGAGAGGACAAGGATCTGTGCAACTGTGGTCCACCCTATACCAAATGATACCTATCGGTGATTTTCCAAGCCATTTGCTCAACGTCAGCTAACTAGAAAAATATTTTCCAATATCTCTTTGGTAATAATGTGAATTACTTAATTTTTCCTTGTATTTTACAAAATTTCGATAAAGCACGTAATCAGAAAAAAAATATAGTACCCCAGGAGGATACAGCATATAGGTAGAAGGGAGCTAATGTAAGTGAACGGTCTGGGAGAAAGATGGACATTTTTAAAATACATTTTTGAAAACCATGCATGTCCGGAAGTTCTCCCTTTCCTATCGTACTCAGGTTGAAGCTTGGGATGTCAGTCATTCGAAATACGTGTGATGAATTTGTGGATTTAGAATTCTTTTAATAGTTCATATATTTATTCAGAATATATGCTGGATACTTGTGATTCACAGATGACAAATACATGAAAAGTAATTTACTTAGCGGGGGCATGGACACTATATGCGTAAGTATAGAAAAGTTGTCTGCTTATAAATTTTCCTGAGCCTATTTGTAAACATTCCTTTTTCCTCGAAGAGGTCACAGCACATAACAGAGAGGTACAAGATGAAATGAAATATGCAGGACAACATGAGTATAATCAGCTAGTGTCTCCCTGTCCTTTAAGATTGAGACAAGATTGGCTCAAATTTCTATCTTACAATTTTTACAAACTCTCATATGTTTTTTCTGTTGGAGGTCAGTGAGTGGGTGAGGGGAAAGGTTGAAGTAGTAGTTGTCTTGGATATTTTCTTGTTCCCTCTGGCTCTGACCTCTTGCTTCCACCTAGGTAGTTCTGGTTATGGATCAATTTGTTGTCTGGGAATATTTCACACAGGTCACCCATACATGAACTTAGCCCCTGCCCTCCATTTCTAGAAAAAGAAAAGGCCCCACTTTCACAAAGCAGAGTTGTTGAAGATTTTCTTAAAATGGGAGGAGATCGGTAGGTTTATATCATATTGGAGCAGAGTAAATCTGACCATGTAGTTTTCTGATCAACTGGTCATCTTAGAATAAAATACAAGGTCATAGGGCCTGCAAGGTTTTGCACAGTCTGGCCCCAGTGGGCTTTTATACCTCTCCTCACACCATGCTTGCTCCTTATCATTTTACATCAGGCACACTGATACTCTTTCAGTTTCTCAAGTTTTGTTTCCATTGCAGGAACCTCTCATGTACTGTTCACTTTACTGTTCCTCCACCCACTGTTTGTATGACTGTCTCCTCATTTTTAGGTCTTAACTAAAAGGTCTTTTAGGGAGGCCTTCCTAGAACATCCGTCTTAAGTGATTATCTTCTCTTGTAACACCCCTGTTCTTTTTCATCAAATTTATGCCAGTTTGTCTGAGATTTACTTATTTGTGTTATTGTCTGTTTTCCCCCACTAAATGGCACATTCTACAAGTTCTGTTTTCATTATGTTCATCCTTGTAGACCTAGCCTGCTTAATTCCTGACATGTATCAGTTACTCAGTAAGTGTGCTTGAATGAATGAATGAATGAGATGGCTCAGTAGGACTTGATCGATTAGATGTCTAAGAAAGGGAGAACAATTATCGAGGATGGTGCTCAGGTTCAGGCTTCAGCACATGAGTAAGTGGGGAAGACACTGACTAGGTAGAAGGGCAGGTTTGTAGGGACAGATCTTAAATTACATTTTAGGTCTGGGCACATATGTTGATTAGGCTGTTAGATGCATAGGTTCATGATGAGGAGCCATAGGAAACATTCTGAATTCTGCTCATTCACCATCTATAAAATGTCATTTCTTATTGTTAAATACCCGATCTACTTAGAAAGAAATAATTTGTACTTGCATATTTTTGTCTGCCATTCATTCAGTTTTCTAGGCCTTTGAGATTTTACCCATATTCAGTTTTAAAAGTTTGTTATTAATCACAACTTCCTTAATATAGTAAGACCATTTTGCCCATCTCATTGCATGTATTTTTCATTAGTAACAGTGACTCATTCAGTTTGCCTGCTGAACCATGTGCATACTTTAGAAAATCAAAAGTATTTTTATAGTATATCCTTTGTGTTGAAAAAATTTTTATCGTTAGCATTAAACAACAAAGCTATTTAGAACTCAAATTATATTTCTTACCATGTACATTCAAACAAAATTATAATGAAGTTGGACTACTGAGTTATCAGTGTATACCCAAATCTTCAAAAATGTAACCCTTGTTTTTAGATTTCATGTGATCAGAAAGCATGCAACAAACATTTATGGATCCTGTTTAGTCCAAGGCACCAAGTTAGAAACTAGAAGTTATAGCAATCTCATTCAAATACAAAGAACTGGATCACAATTCTGGCTTTAAGAACACAGAACAAAGATGTCTCAGCCGCTTCTCTTTGAAATCACTTCAAAACAAAGAGAAACAGAAAAAAATCATTTTCTTAAATAAAACTAGAAGTCTTCTGTAACCCAGAACCACAGTATATAAAGAAAGGCTGCCAAATGCAGTGAGCAGACTGGCATTTGAATATGACACCAAGAGTCATGTAAATGTAGATCTCCACATGGAATGGGAGACTAGTTTTCCACTGAGGTGGTGCATGCTAAATGGTAAAATTAACAATCACTTTTGGAGAACTGGAAGAATGGGCTTGGTTTGGTAGTGAGAGCATCCCTGGACCCCGATTGACACCAGAGAGTAGCCCAGGAGGCAGGGCAGAGTAAAGAAACACTTGCACATTTGCTGTCTTTGTGGGTCTGCTGGTGAGACAAGTCAGTACAGAGATAGTTGAATTTATGGCTTGAAAGGCATACTGTGTACCAGGAAAAAAAGACTAATGCATACTGATCAAAACTGAGATTTTTCCTAGGAAAGTTATTTCCTTTCATAGATAAAGAAGTAATCATTTAGATATTTAACACCCCACCCTCCAAAAGAGGCAATCAGGAGATTTATAAGGTGAGAAGGTGGGAAGATCATGCTGACCATTGACTTTTCCACAACAGCATTGAAAATTCTAGAGAACAGTTGAACTAATGTTGCAGGGCAGAGGTAGTATTAATATAAGTTAAGAATTTTGAACCTAATCAAACTGTTGTTCAGTTATAAAAAACAATAAAAGGCTAAAGATACTCTCAAAATTTGAAGACATCTGGAAAACCGTTTTCATAAATACTTTTTTTTTTTTCTTTTTTATTGGGGGAAAACTACAAAGCATTTACAGTATAATGTTTACAGTCACAATTTATAGTGAGCTGATCTCCCAAAATATATTACCACTCAAGTTGACCTATCTTGTTACATTCAAAAATCTA
>CAUYRT010051030.1:0-21540 GCA_963574885.1 Lepilemur ruficaudatus
GGTTAGGTAAGCATGAATAAAATTGTTTTAGGAGATACCTATAATTTAAAAGAGGGCAGAAGAAAAGAAAGCAGCCAAGTCAGAGATGTGGGATGACGACTAAGAAAGCACAATGGCAGTGCGGAAAAGAGAATTTCAAAAACAAAAAGCGGTAAACAAGATGAAATCTGACAAGTAGAATCAAGGCTGAAAAAGTATTTTTGACCTCTTTGTGACCTTCAAGCATCAATTTCATAAGTGTGATGTAATGGCAGCCAAAAGCCAAGTGTTAGGGCCTCTGGGAGAAAGGCAAAGCACAAATATATATTGTCAGTGAACGACAGAGAGAGAGGATGGAAGTTTGAGGGGAGAAAGAGGTAAGTTTATTGCTCCTTTGGCTATTTTTAAGACGGGAAGTTCATTAACTTATTTTCACCCTAATGCAGTGGTTTTCCAGGGTCAGGGGAGATTTTTCCCCCAGAGGGCATTTGACAATGTCTGGAGACATTTTTCATTGTCCCAGCTGGGTGGGGAAGGAAGGATGCCACTAGTATCTACTGGGCAGAGATCAAGAATGCCACGAAATGTCCTATTCTCACAACAAAAAATTACCCAGCCTAAAATGTCAATGAAGCTGAGGCTGACAAACTGCTCTAAGGGGAAGAAACGAGTGGAACAAGAGAGGATAGTGAGACTTTTCCTTGGGAAAAAGAGGTAACATTTTCCTCAGAGATAGTAGGACAAGAAAACTGGGGAAGATAAGGGGAAATACTGTTTCCAGTGTAAGTGACAAAAATCGGATAATCACTGACAAAACTGCAAGTACACGAAAGAACAAAAAGCTTTGAAGTATTTGTTTGCATGGGTTTATAAATCCAGACAGCAAGAATAATTATAAATATACTTACAAGCTTTGGGTTACTGTTACTGGAGGCAAATAGGAGGGAATGTTTTCTTCCAGATGTTCCACATCTTTGTAATCTTCTTCAAGGGACTCACAGAGTTCCTAAAATTTTAAAAAAAAACACAACACTCACAAATAAGTCTTTTTCCTCCCTGTATGTGTTTTAAGACATTCTAAAGAGCAGGAAAGACTGAGCCATAATCACAGTGACTGTGAGTGTTGAGAATGAAGAATGAAGTGAAAAAGCACTGAATGTAGCAATATAGAAAAAAGAGCCCCTTGGTTTTCTAGAGGTATTTTTGGATGGTAGGATAGTATTTTCTCTACTAGGCTGGGTGCGGTGGCTCACCCCTGTAATCCTAGCACTCTGGGAGGCTGAGGCGGGTGGATTGCTCAAGGTCAGGAGTTCGAAACCAGCCTGAGCAAGAGTGAGACCCCCGTCTCTACTAAAAATAGAAAGAAATTAATTGGCCAACTAAAAATATATAAAAAAATTAGCCGGGCATGGTGGTGCATGCCTGTAGTCCCAGCTACTCGGGAGGCTGAGGCAGAAGGATCGCCTGAGCCCAGGAGTTTGAGGTTGCTGTGAGCTAGGCTGACGCCACAGCACTCTAGCCCGGAGAACAGAGTGAGATTTTTGTCTCAAAAAAAAAAAAATATTTTCTCTACTAGATCGTTCCAGAGAACAATCACTATAATCACATTACAGTTACAAAGCATGGGTGAAGTTATGTCTTTCCCAAATACTGTAATCTTGGGAGCATCTAAGGAACATACGAAAAATTTATGTTTTTCATTCTGTTAAATTGCTTTTGTTGACTTAGCAAATGTTCCCCAGTGTTACCTGTGTGACAGCATCAGAGGGATAATGCAGGCCCAGATGGCAAGCATGAGATGCTGCTTAGAATGACTTCCATTGTTGATCTGCATATAGTCCAACTTAATGAATAGTTCTACTTGATCATAACTGGGTTTTTTTGTCTTTATTTAACTTCCACTAGAACTTGAGGCTATGAACACATACATATTTTAATAAGGAAAATATTTTGCACCTTTGGATTCCCATTATCTGGCCCCCCAATCATAATGTGAATAGAAATTCCAAACAGCCTTCAGTTCTGAGACAAATATTCTCTAGGTCCATACCAAACCCTGGACATTCGTGAGCAGGTTAGAATTGAAATACCAATATTGGTTTCCATTTTGAATTTGTATGACATCTGTTTTTTGAAGAGATGAATGATGTTCATAGATACTAATTTCATTTTGACTAATAGTAGGCTAGGCATACTCATGCCCATTCCTAAGCTGAAATATCTTTGCAGACATTAAGGATTATAAAAGGCTGAACAGGACCATACAGGTCCGTTGTTCAATCCCACTGAACACGCCAACGGCTCTAACAACATGAGGCAATTATGGTACAGGTTGAGCATTTTCCCATCAGGAAATATACAAGTACTTTTATTAGCTGAAGTCAATTAGAAGTCTTATTTAGAACAAAATGTACGTGTAAATGAGGCTCAAGTTTTTCTTTACTGGTGAATCTATTACATTTTATAAAAAATATAGAGAGGTAGAAATATGAGGGAGCTAAGAAACTGTCCAGTATGATCCATTATTTTTCAAATAAGGATCCTGCGACCCCAAAGGTAAAAAGACTTTCTCAGGGTGGCAGGGAGTGCCAAGGACAAAGCCAAGGTGAGAATCCACGTCTCCTTGCCCAAGGCAGGTATTCTTTATATCAATACCTGCGGTCCCCAACCCCCCAGGCCATGGACATGGAAAAACTGTCTTCCATGAAACCAGTTCCTGGTGCCAAAAAGGTTGGGGGCCACTGCTTCATATAACACTCTACCAGGACATCATTTGTTTAAATCAACTGTTTCAAGAATTATTTAGAAAACACTCCTTTTTAGTAAAGTTCAACTCCATTGGCCATCAGCATAAAGAAAGAAATAGCTGTGATGCTCTGAACACCTTTATGCTGGCGAAATAAAACACAAATGGCACTCTGTACTATTAATAATTTATAAAGCTAAGAATGTTATAAACAAAGAATCCTTAAGAATTACCTATTAATTAGGGAGTTTGTATTTATTGCCTTTTTACTGTGTCTTCGTTAGAAAAACATTACCTTGAGTGAACTGTTGATTTGTTCTTGATACTGTATTTCCAATTCCACTTTATTTAGAAATTCATTTACTACAATGATCTCATCTCCTATTTTATTTAATATAGTCTTCAAGGTAGGTTCTTCACCTGTTATAAACAAAGATAAAATAGAAACAAAGTGTATAGAAAAGCAATAATGTACAAGTACCCATGTTTGGATGTTTGTCCCCTCCAAATCTGACGTTGAAATTTGATCTCCAATGTTGGGGAGGTGGGGCTAAGTGGGAGATGTTTGGGTCATGGGGGTGGATCCCTCATAAATGGCTTGGTGCCCTCCCTACATAATGAGTTCTCCCTCTGTTAGTTCACGTAAGAGCTGGGTGTTTAAAAGAAAATGGGCATTCCCCCACCTCCAGCTTCTTCTCTTGCCATGTGACACTCCTGGCTCCCCTTTTGCCTTCCACCTTGATTGGAACCTCTGTGAAGCCCTCACCAGAAGCAGATGTTGGCGCCATGCTTCTTGTGCAGATGAGCCAAATAAACCTTTTCTTTATAAATTACCCAGACTTAAGTATTCCTTTATAGGAATGTAAAACTAAGATACCATGTAAACTCTTAATATAGACAGCTGTACCTTAGAAAGAAACTGAGGTTAGAAAAAGAACTACTGCTTCAGCCCCTAGGACTTGACTCCAGTGGATAATCTTAAGACCTCATTTCTAAGTACATGGAAGAGGAGGGAGCGAGAGGCAAGTACAAAATGTAGCCTGAGTCTTTTGTTTCTGGCATATCCCTCTACTGTAATAAAACATCTAGAAATGCTAGATAAAATAAACATCCTTCTGCAAGCATAACTCTGCTTTTATGAGAATAAGGTAAATCTCCAAGGGTTTCAATATGAAGAGGGAACCACAGACTAGGCAGTATGTATGAGTAGATGCTACAGCAGCCCTGATCTGGGGGTGTGTGGAAGAATGTTGGAGAAGAGATTGTCAGTCTCAGCAACTGAATATACTTGATTTTAATGGGGATAAGATCCAAGGCTTTGGGGCTCCAAAACACAGAGTATTGGAAGTGAGACTCTCAAATGAGGCCAGGACGCCCTCTTCATGAGATGTATCTTCCGTGAAAATTCAAACCTGAAAAATTCTAATCACTGGCCAGAGAAATAAGCTTATGTTTTGGACTGGCTCTCAGGTGTGAGTGTGGAAGGGGTAGTGGTGAGGTCGAGGGGAGTTCTCTCTGGGAATTTGTAATGTAGGCTTGGGATTCACTCTGATTTGGGATCATATTTACACTATCCCCACTACTCAAAACTTCTAAGCGGAGAAAGTAACATAAAAAGTCACAGGCTGGTGATAACCCTGAGGTACCTGGCAGAAACAAATATGAGATGTTTATAAAGTAGTGTATTCTCATACTCCCAAACCCACCTCCTTGCCCCTTTCTAGCTTCATGGGTTTGAGGAGGATGGGAAAACCAGAGTCCCTTCCTCCCTAGAAATAAAAGAAGTAGTTAAATTTTTTAAGGGCAGAACAAAAGCACAAAAGAAAAACTATCCTCATAATTAAATCTTTCCATCTGTATTTCCAGCAATCAAATGATGAGATACACATAAGTAAAAGCACGCTTTGGCCATATCTGTAGATTATGGCGGCAGTAGGGTGAAATAGCTAGAATCTCCAGGCCTAAGGTCAGAGACACCAGTACCCACCTCATAAGATTACTGTGAAGATAAGTGAAAGTACATATAAGATGGGCCTAGCACTGTGTCTGGGACCTAGTAAAACACTCAGTAAGTGCTAACTACTATTCATCATCATAATGAGAAGCAGTGTATTATTCTATCTAATAGAGCAATGCTAATTGCACTTGATACACACCTCATAACAACCAAAACAAATTAATAAGTAAACGAGAATACTGATGTCTCCACTAAGAATAATTTCAGAGGGTTAGATAACTAGTTGAATATATTGTGTCTTCTCTGTACACTGGTATCTCAACTTTTAGTCACTTAAATTTTAGGGCCTTGTTTACCAATTTGTAGTAATATGGTCAATTGAACAAATTCACTACTTTTGATAGTAGTAACCTAGTAACTTACAGAAGACAAAGTTGTAAACAAAGTACCAGGCTTTATTAAATAGGCTGTGGAACCAAACAGATAATTATTCTCCCCACATACAAATGACAGTTGTCTAGTGTGTAGGAATCTAATAGGTCTGACTGCTTCAGCCAGGCCTTAAGCTTTGGTGAGGTCATTTGAATTCAAGGTTTGATAATGAGATAGACCTCCAAATTACATCTGTTTATCCAGGACTAATCATGTCCTCAGGAAGAGAATCTAAATAAGACCAATAATTTTAATAGGAATCTAATTGCTTTATAGATTGTTTCAATAAAAGTAGAACAGAAGTAAAGAGTCCTAGAATAGGAATCAGGACACAGCAACTATCAGCCCAACTGAGTACTCACGTGCTGACGAACCTGGGCAAGCCACTTGACTTCTGAGAGTCTTGGTTTCCTCATATGTAGATAAGGGGACTCACTGACATGAACCCACAGTCCCTGTAGCTTTAACTGTCCACAGAGTATGTGAACTATAAACTACAAAATGGGTGAAGCTCCTTTATTAGAAATTCTTAATAAAGGACTGAGAATATCAAAGTCCCTAGGAAGGCATTGGTGGTATAGTGGTGAGCACAGCTGCCTTCCAAAGTCCCTAGGAAGGCATATATAATTTGAAAGGGCATATCCAACATTATAATTTCATATTTGAAAAATATTTTAAACAATCAATTCATAAAATACAAACTACAGTAAGAGTTCAACACACTCTTCCCAGCAGATGAAATTCTACTCATCAATAAGTCTTTAACTCTCCCCAATAGAGTTGGGGAGACTATCATTTTCTAAACAACATTTAAACTTGACAAGCACGACCTGTTTCTTTGAACTTTCATTGCACCATCGTTTTTCAGCATATCAAAATATTTTCAAAGATGGTCACAATATCTAAGTTTATGGATGCTTAAATAATGGATTTCATTTTCAATGAAATCCCAGCGATACAGGGTGATACGCTTCCTCTAAAGCAGGCTGCAAGATGGATCATGCACTACTTCTACCTCTGTGAATCTTTTCCACTTCAGCTTTTTTTTTTTCTTGCCTTTTAATACAATCATGCACTGTGTATTGATGTTTTAGTCCACGACAGACCACATGTACAATGGTGGTCCCGTAAGATTATAATGGGGCTTAAAAATTCCTATCACTTAGTGATGTCATAGTAATCATAACTTTGTAGCACAATGCATTACTCACGTGTTTGTGGTGATGCTGATGTGAAGCTATACACATAATCCTACTGCACTGCCAGTCATATAAAAGTATAGCACAATTATGTACAGTACATAATACTTGATAATGAAAGGAAATGACTATGTTACTGGTTTATGTATTTACTATACTATACTTTTTATTGTTATTTTACAGTGTACTCCTACTTATTTAAAAAAACAGTTAACTTATTAAAAAAAATGTACAACAGCCTCAGGCAGGTCCTTCAGGAGGTATTCCAGAAGAAGGCATTGGTATCATAGGAAGTGACAGTTCCATGTGTGTCATTATCCCTAAAGACCTTCTAGTGGGACAAGATGCAGAGGTGGAAGACAGTGACATCTATGACCCTGACCCTGTGTAGGCCTCTAGGCTAATGTGTTTGTGTCTTAGTTTTTAACAACAAAAAAAAACTTTTAAGTAAAAAAAAGTTCTTTAAATAGAAAAACATTTTTAGAATAAAGAATATTCTTGTACAGCTTGTACAATGTGTTTTATTTTAAGCTAAGTGTTCTTACAAGAGTCAAAAAACTAAAATTTAAAAGTTTATAAAGTAAAAAAGTTACAGTAAGCTAAGGTTAATTTATTATTGAAAAAAGAAAAATTTATAAATTTAGTAGCTTAAGTGTACATTGTTTATAAAGTTTACAGTAGTGTACAGTAATGTCCTAGGCCTTCACATTCACTCACCACTCTCACTAACTCACCCAGAGCAACTTCCAATCATACAAGCTCCAATCATGGCAAGTGCCCTACACAGGTGTACCAATTTTATCTTTTATACTTAATTTTTACTGTGCCTTGGCCAAGCACAGTGGCTCACACCTGTAATCCTAGCACTCTGGGAGGCCTAGGAGGGAGAGGATTGCTTGAGCTCAGGAGTTTGAGACTAGCCTGTGCAAGAGTGAGACCCCCATCTGAACCAAAAAGGGAAAAAAAAAAACCCAGCTGGGCTTTGTGGTGCATGCCTGTAGTCCCAGCTACCTGGGAGGCTGAGACAGGATCCCTGGAGCCTAGGAGTTGGAGGCTACAGTGAGCTACTGTCTCAACAAAAACAAACAAGGCAACTGAACACCCCTCCTCACAACCCCGGACCCCTTCATATTAAAAAATAAAATAAAATAAAAAATACTGTGCCTTTTCTATGTTCAGATATGTTTAGATATGCAAATACTTACTACTGTGTTACAGTTGCCTACATTATTCAGTATAGGAACATGCCATACAGGTTTGTAGACTAGGAGCAATAGGCTATACCATGCAGCCTAGGTGTGTAATAGGCTATACTCTCTAGGTTTGTGTAAGTACACTCTATGATGTTCCCACAACAACAAAATCGCCTAACGATGAATTTCTCCTTAGAGGTCATCCCCAGTTGTTAAGTGACACATGATGGTATCTCCATTTAGCTCTAGAACCATGTATGCCACATAACCTTCAAATCTTATTAGTGGCCTATATATCTCAGAAAAACATAATAAATACAATGAATATTCAGTTCATCATTCAATGTACCTTATATTTTTAGTATCCTCTGTAATATTCAAAATACTGACATGGAATGTTTTAAAAATCACTCTTCAAAATCTCAAATTACCCTTCTAAGATACATTCACTTAACCAGGCATAAGATATCATTCAAAATGGAACAATAATCAAAATGCATTTTCATATACCAAGTCAATGGAATCTCACTTACCACAGTTTCTTAATGACAGAGTTTTCTTAATATTGCCAATCTTTTCATAAACATGAGAGGACAACTGTTCCAGATCTGAGGCCATCCTTTAAGCCTCTGAAGAAGAAAATATAAACACATTTTTAAAAAAAAATCCAGACAAATTTCTGTCACTTTCAAAATCCAAGAATGTTAAATATTGAGTAAATCACATCTCCTTGAAGGAAAAGTACAAAAACTCGAGAGCAATTTCTTTCAATTCTACAGTTTCTAACCGAAGTACAGTTTTGACTTATCTCGGAATCTTCGGCAGTCAACGGTCCCAAACCAGTGTACACGGATAAACCCAGAGCATTTCCTTAAGGGTTTAAGAGGACAAATGCACTATTTATAAAGACAACGTTGGTATTTTCGTTAAAAACACAAAATACACACGCATTTCAAACAAACACCATAATTTCAAAGAAAAGGGCGAGGTAACCATTTTTCCTATGCTGTGGGGAATTGGGGCTGTACAGTTTGGGGTCGGAAAGAGGCAGAGAGAGGAGAGAGGACTCAATTGCTATTTACTGAGCCGGAGAAGGCCGGGTCTAACGCGGCCACTGCAGCTAAGCAGAGCGGAGGAATGTCAAGTCCTGTCCTCCGGCGCGGCCCGCGGCCCCCAGCCCCCCAAGCAATGCCTCGAGCTGCTTCCGATGCGGGGTCCCCAACACCCAGACTCCAACCTCAAGCCGGCCCACGGGTACACGGCCTCCTCGCAGCTGGGTCGCAAGCTGCAGACACCCAACTCTCCGCCGGAAGCCGGTGATCGTGAGACTAGACTCGAAGGACGAAATTCAAACGGCCCGCCGGAATCCGGCGTTGCGCAGGCGCACATCCGCACTCCAGAGGCTCTGACTCCCGGGCTGTGCGCGGCTTCACGTCATCCGGGCCACAGCCGGGCGGAGCTGAGGGCGGGGCCAGGCGGGGGAGGGGCAAAGGAGGGGTGGGGAGGAAAGGCGGGGCGGGGCAGCTTCCCTGCGACATGCTGCCAAGGCCGTGCTGCTTCTACTCCAGGCGGTGTCGGTTGACCGCACACCAGCCAAGCGCTCTGGGGATAAAATGGCGAGCTGAAACAGTGGTTCCCAAAATGCTGCACATTAGAGGCACTAGGGGCAGCCTTACAAATCGCAAAGCCTAGGGGACGTACCTTAAATCAATGAAATCTGACACCCAAAAGGTGAGGCCCAAACCTTAGTCCTTTTTAAAATGTTACTGAAAGGTCAGTACTTGTCCAGGAGACCCAATCAATGAGAACGAAGAATGAGGACAAGTGGTTTGAGGAAAAAAGAAAGAGAAGTTGATTAGTTTGCCAGCACATGAGGGGAGGAGATGAGCGTCTCAAAGACCACCACCCTGACTTTAAGCAGAAACACAGGGCTTTTTAAAGGGCAGGGAATCAGGATTGGGCTCGGGTCTACCCAACCTGTGGCACATGTTGCAGCTTTGGGCTATTGTTGCTTAACTATAATCAGTGGTTTCTGGTTTTGGTCTTGGGTTATGTCAACCTTATCTCCAGTGAAAACTATCTTGTGATCTCCCGACCCTTGTCCAAACAAACAATTCTGTTGAGCTATCTCCTGTGGTTTAAGATAATAGAAAACAAACATCAAAGAACATTTTTCTGCTCCTTTGATTACTGGTCTCCGGAAGGAATGCAAGTTTTAATTCCCAAACGGAGGTGGGAAGGGAGGTTTAAAGAGAACTTGTGGAACATTTCATTGCCCTTTTTCAGACCTTTATCCCTGTTACAAAAACATCCCATATAATTCCAAAAAGCAGCCAAGTTTGTAAACAAAAAGATAGGGACTCTGTCTTCCTGGGGAATACAGCCTCTGTAAGGGCAAATACAAATTTAAAAGAAGAAAAACAAAAGTTTAATTCTCCCTGTTGGAAAAAAAAAAAAAAAGGAAAAGCATCCCAGGGCTGGAGTGGTAGCTCTACTACGTTCCTTCCATCTTTCGGCTCCACCGTCCATAGTCTCATGCATTCTGGCCGTAAGATTGCCAGTCTCTGTCATCAGGTCTTTGTTTCAGCAGCAGAAAAGAGGAAGAGACAAGGCTAATAGACTTAACCTATCAGCTGAACCAGCACCTTTAAGACTTTTTTCCTGGAAGCCACACCCAATGGCTTCTACCAGCTTTTCACTGGTCACTCACAATCAGTCTCCAACAGAGACCGAAAAAATTATTTTGTAAAAAATTTAATCTAGACAGTTACGTTGCATCCTCAAGACTATAGACGTTCTATTTGTAAGTATAGACTCTTAGTAGATGAAGGAGCTCTGAACATGTCACCTCAAAATATGCCATTCTAGCACATTGATTCTTTTGCATTAAAGGTACTTAAAAAACAGTAGATACAAGAAGGATACACTGGCCTTCCTTTTTCTTCCGGAAAGCAGGAGATGAAAATCCCATATGTAAGGTGTCCTCACTATAACAAGAGGACAGATCACTAGAGATGGGAAGTGCAGGCTGAGAGAAATCTTTACAAAATCTTGTTGAACTGACCTTTATCTTCCTAGTCACTTCTCCATTTAACTGCCCTAATCTAAGCCCCTTTATCTTGTCATACTGTCACAATTTACTATTCTGTGTCCAGTTCAGTTTGTAAGCATCCAGCTCTGACTGCTTCTTTGGGTCTTCATTTTTCTTGTGAGGATTATTGGGTACGTGAGGATTATCACGTACATGTAAAAGAGTAATTAATATTTGTATGCTTTTCTCTTGTTAAATTGTGTCAGTCCCAGTCAGAGATCATAGGAGGCAGGAAGAAAATGTTAGCACCCATACCTAGGCAAATAGATGCCTTGGCTGTTTAGACTCATTACTTTTTAAAACTTTTTATTAGGATTCTGGGAAGATGGCAATGTTTGAGGAACCAGAATCTGTCTCCCCACCTAGACAACAATTGTACTCGCAGAAACTGTTTGATGTAATGATTTTGGAATTCTGGAGTCTATTGAAAGCTTGCAACTTTCAAGAGAAGGCTTGGAGGGTAAATTGTGGTTAATTTCCATCAGTTCAGCTCTTAGTACAGCAGCAGCTCCCCATTCTCCACCCCCAGTGCCATGACAGGCAGCTGTGCATGTGTTTTGAGAGTAGCGCGTGTACAGCCTGTGGGAGCCAGGGTGGGCAAAAAGGACTCTCCTTGAAATATCTGGGATCTGGTCTCTGATCACAGATTGCTGCTACTGATCACAGAGGTGCAGACAAAAAAACTGGCTGCCATTGTTGTACCTCCCCTCATTGCTGACTTGCAGACAGCTGCCGTCTTCATGTGGTGGTGATGGTGGGGAGGGGTAAGAAAAGAGAGAGAGAGATCTTCCTCTTCTTATAAGGCCACCCACCAATCCTATGAGATTAGGGCTCCACCCTTAAGACCTCTTTAACCTTAATTACCTCCTAAAAGCTGTGTCTCCAAATTCAGTCACATTGGGAGTTAAGGCTTCAACATATGAATTTTGGGGAAACACAATTCAGTCCATAGCCTATACATATAATTTTTTTTACTATGAACGGCTAAACTTTTATGTCTCTAGCTGCTAGAGTCTAGCATTTCAATGTGACAGAATGTGTTTAGAGAACAAGAGGATAACATTAGAGGGCCAGCTGCCTGCTGAGAGGAAGGGGCAAAGAAACACATGACAAAACTTACTTAACAATTTTCCAATAATAGTAAGAAAATCTGTGCTCTTCCCAGTTCACACATTCTAGGGGATGGTTGCTACGTAAGGGGATATGTAATAACAATGCATGAACAACCCCTCAAACCCTGACAGGCTGTGGGTGAACTGATCTCAAGAGAGTCTCAGACCTAACTGAAAATTAGAACATTGCTTTGTATTTAAAGAAAAGGAAGAAGAGATGTATTAATAGAGCAGCTTTGTAGCACAAAATTTCTCCAGCTTTTTATAACCAGAGATTGTATTTTAGCACCTTTTGCTGTGTGCTTAATTCACACAAAGGAAAACAGTAAATATTCTGTATCATTCAAGGTCCTGGCAGGAAACAGATGGAAAACTCAAATGGGATGACTGGAGGAGAATTTAATAATAAGAACTACTTAAAATGTGTGGGCAGTATATGAAAGGTAAAAAGTGATGGTGCGGTTCCCTGGGAACAGTTATTACCTCTAAGCACAAAGACTAAAGGTTATGTAGCCAGGTGGTGCAGCTGCAGGGAAGAGGTCACTGCACCAGGCAGGGACTTGGACCATTGGTGTAGGTTCTGATCACACCCCATTAGGAAAATGAATAGCTGCCTCCATTCTCCTCCCACCTATGGATCTTTCCCTGATAATCCCCACCTCATTGGCTGAACCTAACCTGAAGCCAGAAGGCAAAGGGAACCCTCGAAGCAGTCCGTATAGGTCAGCATTCGCCCCCAACTGAGTCGAGGGCTAGGTGGAAATCATGGAAGTGGATCTCAGGGGGCAAATGAAAGACAGCACAAGCACTTAGATTATGGCATTCACACGCTAGCATACTTTGTGAATTTCATAAAATATGTCTCCAAACAGCCATCAATAGTTGGTATATACATATTTGAAATGAAGCACTATAATAAGTTACTTAACTATGTCTTTAATTTGATAGAGATTTTTCCCAAAGCATTTGTGTTATAGGATTTTTTCTGTATTTTCAATATACTTAAATGAAGCACACACTGTCTTAGTCAGGTCAGGCTGCTATAACAAAATACCGTAGAGTATCCACTTTAAACGATATTGTTATATTGGTATTTGCAAAGTCGGCAGTTGTCCAATTTTTGAGGTAGAGAAGAATAAAGCTTGCCAAATTTTCCAGAATCAATTAATCAGATTGTCACCTCTGCCTTTTCCCTTGTACCCAGCATGGGATACACCCAATGTTGCCAAACAATGTACTTCACTTCAGTGCTGGGCCTAGTGTTATCTGTTCACCTCCCCTCCCCGCTGCACACAGTGCATTTCCTGTTTGCTCTCCTGACTGTTGTCTGGGTCCCCGCCTCCCCTCCTCCACTTCACTCGTCCAGCCCAGCTCCAGTCCTGCCTCTTCCGCTCCAGCCTGACTCACTGCCACCCAGGCAGCTTTGGAATTGACAGCAGCATCCTTTTTGTATCAGTCCACTCACACTTGTTATTGTTTACAAAAGTAGAATCAGAGTTGTGATTCAGCTGTCAAGAGGGCAGCCGCAGCAGGAGGCCAGGACGCAGTGGTCAGGAGTGAGCTCAGGCATGATGGCAGGTCTCAGCCGCCTCTCTGAAATGACACAGAAGCCCAGGCCACCTCAATGAGGCCCAAGTCCCCCCTTGCCCTGGCCCCACCTGCCTCAGCAGCTTCATCTCTCAGCACCTTTTCCTTGGAAGTTTATCTCACAGCAGCCCCTGCTCCTGTGCCCGTATGTGACACCCTCCCTCCCACCAAGACACACCCAAGCCCTGCCAGCCCATCCATGTTGTCCGATACCTCTAAGTCCCTGCTCAAGATGGTCTTCTGTCTACACCCCTCTTTATTTTCTATCTCAATAATTTCCATTCATTTTTCAAAATTCAGCAAATGAATCCCCTCCCATCAGAAGCCTTCCTCAATCCCTTCTTCCTCGGTTAGGTTTCCCTGCAAATTTTCTTCTGATTTAATTGGTCTAGGGGTGGGCTTCAGGCTCAGAAGTTTTAGAAACACCTTGGATTTTAATGGACAACAAGGTTGAAAACCGTCACGGGATAAGAAAAGGAAGACGGGAAGAAAGGAAGGAGTGGGGATTTCCAGCTACCTGCCTGAGGCTGACGGGTCCTTCTACTGAAATATCGCATCAAGGGGGCCTTAGGAGTTGAATTGTGCCCCCACCTCATACCCTGAATTCCCAACCCACAGTGCCTCAGAATGTGACCTTATTTGGACATAGGGACTTTACTGGGATAGGTCAAAGTGAGGTCATTAGGTGGGTCGTCATCCAATATGACTGTGGTGTGTATAAAAAGAGGAAATTTGGACACAAAGCCAGGCACAGAGGGACGATGAAGAAGAGACATAGGGAGAAGACGCCATCTGCAGGTCAGGGTGAGAGGCCCATACAGCCCTCAGAAGGAACAAACCTTGCGCATACCTTGATTTCAGACTTCTAGCCTCCCGAACTTCAAGACAGTAAATTCCTGTTGTTTAGTCCCCTTAGTTTGTGGCACTTTGCTATGACAGCCCAAGCAAACCAATACAGAGGGTACCAGTAAGAAAATGCCATGCCACTCCTGGATTCACTTGTGTAACTGATTAGCTATGGCTGAGACTGGGCTGTTCCTGGAGATGGCTTGAACTTGTCTGCACATTGAAGAGATATTGTTTCAAAAGGCCACGAGCTCTAAAGGAAGGGTATTTGTGGTCACTGTACTCTGCTTAAGAAATGGGTGAGAATGTTGTTCACTTAATCTTTACGTGGTTCCTTAAGAGTCAAGTGTTGAGTGGAGGGCTGTATTCTGTGATGATGCCAAAGGATGAGATAGTACCATAAAACAGAATACCTGACTTCTGTGTGGCATCAATAAGGCTCCAACCAACTCAGAATTTACTTTGAACGCTGATAAAACTTTTTTTTTTTTTTTGCTTTACTTGTAATGCTGGCTGGAAGGCTCGCTTGCCACATGGCCACCAGAGGGCAGTGCAGCGCCATTCTTCTGGGGGCCACTGGCAAAACGACATTCAAAGTCAGAACTGTGGCCACAGCACAACTCCACGTGCTTTATGAAGTTTATGAAGCTGAACTTCACTCTCTTCTTTTCTGAGCACTCTCTTTTTATGATAATAAAAGTAGCACTTTTTTATTATTTGTATTTTTGTTTTTTTGCTTAATCTCAAGTGTTCTGTGCATGTTCTTAACTGAAAATTTTAACAACACAGAAAATTATAAAGAATAAAACGAAAAACTCGTTATTTTACTCCTCAGAAACAAAGCCGATGTCCTGGTCCTCTGGCAGACAAAATGTTAATGTGTCCATTATGCCATTGCCAGCATTCTCTGCCAACACCACCTGCTCAGGTCCATCGCCTCACCTCCTCAGTGACACCCCTCCTGCCTTTGTCTCTCTCGCTTCCTCAACCTGTCTAATATTGCCCATTCCCTTCCCTCCAGGAACAGATATAGCAGTGAGGTTAGCAAGGTGCCACATGATGCATATGCTTCGACAGGATAAAGAAGTACACGTCAAATTTTGGAATGGAAAAAGATATTCCCAAACAGAGATATGCCCAGAACAGTCTGTGAGGGCTCTTTATCTCCCTGCAAGGAAATGTTCCAGTGCAAAGGGCAAGAAGCTGTGCATGACTGCCTTTCCCAGCAGCAAGCATCCTTTCATTGTCGTCAGTCTTAAAGAGAAAGCATTCAGTCTTTCGCTATTTAAGCGTGATGTTAACTACAGATATTTTTATAGATGTACTTTATCATGTTAAAAAGTTGATCTTGAACTGTGTACCTTGAAACTCTGCTGAATTTGTTTATTCATTCGAGCAGTTTATTTTTGTAGATTCTTTTGGATTTCTCTATATAGGATCATGTCATTCAAGTCCAGAGACAGTTTTACTTCTTCTTTTCCAATTTGGATGCCTTTATTTCGTTTTCTTGTCTGACACTCTGGCTAGAATTTCTAGTAAAATGTTGAATAGCAGCCATTCCTGTCGTGGTCCTGATATTAGGGGAAAAGCATCCCGTCCTTCAGCATTGAGAGTTATGATTTCAACATATGAATTTCGGGAGGACACAAACATTTTGTCCACCACAGTCATGGAGTCTAACGGTGTTTAATCCTTTCACTATTCTGTTATTAATGGATTCAATTTGCTAGCATTTTGTTGAGGATTTTTGATACCTTTATTTACAAGTGACACTGGTCTGTAATTTTCTTTTCTTGTAATGTCTTTGTCTGCTTTTGGTATTAGAACTGCTGGCCCCATAAAATGAGTTAGGAAATGTTCCCTCCTCTTATACTTTTTGGAAGCATTTGAGAAGAATTAGTGTTAATTATTCTTTAAAGTTTGGTAAAACTCACCAATGAAACCATCTGGTCCTTAACTTTTCTTTGTTGGAAATTTTTTTTTAATTTTCAAATTGGGAAATGTATTTTTTTGTTGTTTTTGTGATGGTAAAATATACATAACATAAAAGTTATCATTTTAATCATTTTCATATGTACAGTTTAGTGGCATTAAGTATATTGACACTGTTTTGCAAACATCACCACTAGCCGCCTTCAGAACTTTTTCATTTTTCCAGACTGAAACTGTACCCATTAAGAAATAACTCCCCAGCCTCTGGCAGGTACTTGGGAGATTTTTGGTTACTCATTCAATCTCTTTACTTGTTACAGGTCTGCTCAGATATTTTCTATGTCTTCTTGAGTTAGTTTTGACAATTTTTGTGTTTCCAAAAATTTGTCCATTTTATCTGGCTTATCTAATTTGTTGCTCTACTATTGTTCATAGAATTCTCTGAACAAAACATTTTATTTCTGTAGATTAAAGGTAAGGTCCTTACTTTTATTTCTGTTTTAGTTATTTGCATCCTCTCTCTTCCCGTCCCGCCCCCTTTTTCTGTCAGTGTAACTAAAAGTTTGTCAATTCTCTTGATCTTTTCTAAGATCTAAGTCTTGTTTTTGTTAATTTTCTCTATTATTTTTCCATTCTCTGTGTCATTTGTCTCCACTCTACTCTTTATGATGTCTTCTCTTCTGCTAGCTTTGGGTTTACTTTGCTCTTTTTTTTCTAGTTCCTTAAAGTCTTAAGTTACCGATTTGACATCTGTCTCTTTTTTTAATGTAGTCCTTTATAGCCATACATTTCCCTCTGAGAACTGCTTGTGCTGCATGCCATAAATTTTAGCATGTTGTGTTTTCATTTTCATTTGTCCCAAAATATTTTCTAATTCCACTGTGACTTCTTGACCCATTGGTTGATTTTTAAAAGTGCTCCTCTGAAGAGGGGATTATGCTCTGCTATAAGGAGATTTGACAGATAAGTAAATATAAGGAAAGCCTGTTCACCACCTACCCTACCTCAAGAAATATTCTCCACTACCCAGCTTTAATATGTAAATTATGTCTCTGGAAAATCATCACTTAAGATCTTGAAGCCCCTTCAGTCTCCAAGACACCCAGGAGGGCTATGCCCTTGCAATGGGGTGTGTATGTCCCAGGAGGGACACAGGCTGGGAGGCAGGAGATCTAGGCTCTGAGGGGGCCATTAACCAGTTTTGTGGTCTGAAATTTGTTCCACTCCTCTTGAACTGTGATTTGTGAAATGTGATGAAGCTGTGAGCGTTGCTTAAGTGTGTGCCTTTCAGCCTTCTACAACTGCTTTTTATTATCAGTTCACCCCTGGGAGCTGCTTGGCAAACTGGCCCTGCAGACCTGGAAACTGGGGGGATTATGGTTGTGGAGGAAACCAAGGAAATGCCGCCTCCAGTAGAATGTTGACAGGTCCTGCACAGCGCCCCAGACACAACATAAACTGTTGGCATAAGCACCCGAATCCCTTTGTTTCTGCCTAGCCAGTATAATAGTCCAGAAAACTTCCTCTACACTTAAGCAATTACAAAGATACTCATTTAGCCCCTGCGAAGTGTATAGCATTGCTGAAGACCCAAGTAGTCAAAATTATTCTTATGCAGTTTACCATTCAAGAAATACTCACGGATCTTAAAATCGAATTCAGAAAACAACTGGCTCATGCATGAAACCGTTACAGACTAACACAACATATATTATGTCTAGGTCCTAGGACCTTAGAATCTGGAGCCGGTAAATAATCTGGAGTGTGTGGACTGTAGGCTTTAAGGCAATATTTACATATAGACTTCATAAGGAACAAAAACAGATTTCTTTTCATTGGATTCTGTATTCAATCTTAGAGATCATTTTTCAACCCAGAGATTGGAATCCAGGGCTCCAGAAATTCAGTCAAGAAATAAGACTCCAACAATGCTGTCAACTTGACCTATAGTTCAAGTTATATATCATTATATTATATATCATTATATATATGTTATCTATAGAACATCCCAAGAAACAACAGAATACACATTCTTTTCAAGTACATATCGAACACTGCCATAAAACACACCTTAACAAATTTTCAAAAATAAAAGTCATATAAAATATTTTCTTTGTACATAGAAGAATTAAACTAAAAAGCAACAACAAATGTCTTGGAAATTACTTTATGTTTGAGATTTAAACAACATACTTCTAAATAATCCCTGAGTCAAAGCAGAAGTAGATGTCAATTTGGTAAATATTTTGAGCTAAATGAAAATGGAAAGAAAATTTCAAAGTTTGTGGGATGCAGCTAAAGCAAGTACTTGGAGAGAAATTTATAGCATTAAATGCTGACATTAGAAAAGACGAAAGGTCTCAAAATTAATGACAAACTACCTTAATAAATATGAAAAAGGAGATCAAATTAAATACAAAACAAGCAGAAGAAAAGGAATAATAAAGAGAAGAAATCAACAAAATTGAAAATATAAATATAATAGAGAAAAATAAATAAAATTTAAAGCTGATTATTTAAAAATATCAATCAATAAGCCTCTAGCCATTTTGACAAAGAAAAAAGAGAAAACATAAATTACCAATATCAGGGTCACTACAGACCCCTACAGGTACTAAAAGGATATTTTAAGAATATTACAAATAACTATATGCCTACAAATTAGACAACATAGATGAATTGGACAAATTCCTTAAAAAGCAGAACCTACTGGCCTGGCGTGGTGGCTCTCTCCTGTAATCCTAGCATTCTAGGAGGCCGAGGCGGGTGGATCACTCAAGGTCAGGAGTTCAAAACCAGCCTGAGTAAGAGCAAGACCCATCTCTACTAAAAATAGAAACAAATTAATTGGCCAACTAAAAATATATAGAAAAAATTAGCCGGGCGTGGTGGTGCATGCCTGTAGTCCCAGCTACTCGAGAAGCTGAGGCAGAAAGATTGCTTCAGCCCAAGAGTTTGAGGTGCTGTGAGCTAGGCTGACACCACGGCACTCTAGCTCAGGCAACAGAGTGAGACTCTGTCTCAAAAAAAAAAAAAAAAGAGGCAGAACCTACCAAACTTTATTCAAAGAAAAACTAGATAACCTGAATAGTACTATATCTGTTAAGAAAATTAAATTTATAGTTAAAATCCTTCACCAAAAAACAATACAAACTCCAATTCCAATTGGCTTCACTGGCAAATTCTATAAAACCTTTAAAAAAGAAATAATACCAGTTCTACATAAACTCTTCAAAAAATGTAGAAGGGAAAAGAACTCTGCCTAACTCATTTTATGAGATCAGTATTATCCTAATACCAAAATCAGAGAAAGAAATTACAAGTAAAGAAAATTAATATGCCTAATGAATGTAGCTACAAAAATCCTGAGTGAAATATTATCAAATCAAATCCAGCAGTATATCAAAAAAAATTTTATATAATAATCAACAGAGATTTAATCTGGGAATGTAAAACTAGATCAATATTTGAAAATGTATCTATATAATTCACCATGTTAATAGACTAAAGAAGAGAAAGCACATGATCATCTCAACAGATGCAAAAAAGAACATTTTAAAAAATCTCAATATCCTCTTGTAACCAAAAGGGAACATCTATAAACTGATAAAGGGCATATATAGAAAACCTATAGCTATCCACATACTTGATGGTAAAAGACTAAATTCTTTCCCAAAAGGCCAGGAAACAGGTAGGGATGTACACTCTCATTAACTATATTAACTATTGTACTGGATGTCTTAGCCAACGCCATAAAGCAAGAAAAGAAATGAAATGCATAAAAATTAAAAAGAAATAAAACTGTCTTATTTTCAGATAACATGATTGTCTATGTAGAAAATTGCAAGAAAAAATTTTAAATCTAGAACTAATATTTGAGTTTAGCAAGGCTGTAGAATGCAAGGTCACAATACACAAATCAATTGAATTTCTGTTATATAAGCAGTGAATATATGAAAATCAAAACTTTTAAATAAAAATATTTGCAATACCAAAATATGAAATTCTTAGGCATGTATATGACAGTATATGTGCTAGTTCTGTATGCTAAAAAGAAAACACTAAACAAACAAAATCAAAGCAAACCTAAATAAATGGAGATGTATAGCATGTCTATAGATTGAAAAACTCAACATTGTTAGGAGGTTAGTTCTCCACAACCTAATATATCAGTTCTATGCAATCCCAGTCAAAATCACAGCAAGACATTTTATAGAAAACGTTGATTCTAAAATTGGAAAATTGATTCTAAAACTGATATGGAAGGTCAAAGGAATGACAACAATCAACTTTTAAAAGGAACAGTAAAGTTGGAGGAGGCTCATACTACCTGATTTCAAGTCTTCCTATAAAGCTATAGTAATTAAGAGTGTGTGATTTTAGGCCGAGCACGGTGGCTCACGCCTGTAATTCTTGCGTTCTGGGAGGCCTAGGTTGTCAGATCATTTGAGCTCAGGAGTTCGAGACCAGCCTGAGCAAGAGCGAGACCCCATCTCTACTAAAAAAAAAAATGGAAAGAAAAATATTTCTAAAAATATATAGAAAAAAATTAGCTGGGCATGGTGGTGCATGCCTGGGAGGCTAAGGCAGGAGGATCACCTGAGCCCAGGAATTTGAGGTTGCTGTGAGCTGGGCTGACGCCACGGCACTCTAGCCTGGGCAATAGAGTGAGACTCTGTCTCACAAAAAAAAAAAAAAGAGTGTGTGATTTTAGTGAAACTTAGATAGACCCATAGATCAGTGGATCAGAATAAAGAATCCAGAAATAGATCCACATGTATATCACAAAGATACAAAGGTGGTTCAATGGAGAAAGCAATTTCTTCAACAAACAGTGCTGGAGCCATTGGGCATGCATAGCAAAATAATGCACAACAACCCATACCTAGCACCTCATACAAAAATTAACCTAAAATGAATCACAGATCTACATACATACTATCAAACTTCAGAACAAAACATATGAGAAAATCCTTGTGATCTTGGGGTAGGCAAAAATTTCTTAGAAACTACACAAAAAGCACAATCCATAAAAGAAACAATTCATAGATTAGAAGTCATCAAAATTAAAAACTATTGCTCTTTTAAAAAACACTAATAAGAGAATTAAGAGACAAGCCTCAGACTGGGGAAACATGATCGTAAAACACCTGGCTAACAAAGGACTTGTTTCTGTAGCTGAATAACTCTGTGCTAGTACTCTGATGGCTCTGCAAGTATCCACATAGGCTACATAGGCAGGGCTTAAACTGCAGCTGATCTGAGTCTTAGCAGAAAGCCTTGTGATCCTCCCAGAGCACAACAGCATGGAAGGCTTGTGAGGAACTACTATAAGGCCATTTCCAACTTGTTTATCTTTCCTGGGAGGCTGTCATGAGACAGTGTCTCATTTCCTCCCAGGTTCTACTTAGGTGTAAGTCTTTCTGTCTAACCCTCCTTTTCAGGATACAGCTGCAGACTGTAAAA
>CAUYRT010051031.1:0-24184 GCA_963574885.1 Lepilemur ruficaudatus
TGGAGTCTCTCATGGTCTCAGGTATCCCTCCTTCTGACCCTCGTCCGATGTATACTTGTCTGCTTGCTCAATTCTCCCGCTTTCTTCTAAAATCTGTCTTTTTTGCGGAGACACTCTGGCTGGCGGCTTTACTCGTCCGCCATTTTTAATTCTCTCCCTTTTCATACTAGAATTTTTTGTTGGCATGCTAATGGTAATGCATTTCAGAGATTTTTATGGATGGGAAGAATACAACACAACTTAAAACATAAAGATTGTTATTCAATGAATGTGTATGGGGGTGTGTACATTGTGGGTGTGTGTTTTTGTGTCTGTGTATATGTGTTTAGGGAGTCAGAAAAGAGAAGATAGACTCTATCATAGAGAAATGGATACATTTTTACTGTTCCTTTCTGAACCTCTCTGGAACTCAGTTGATTCCATTTCTCTTCTGTACAACAATGACCAGAAAAACAGTAGATTGAACCTACATTTTAAAATCACGGTATTATTTACATAGGGTGAATTGCACAAATCTTAAGTGCACAGCTCAGTGACCTTTTTTATATATGAGTAACCAAATTGCCAGATAAAGATCTATAACATTTTATCATTCCAGAAAATTTTTCTTGTACTTCTTTTCAGTCAATAATACTTTAGAGAAAGATGCCTAAACATATAATTAGCATTATATAAATGAAATCATAAAGAGTGTACTCTTTTGTGTCTGTCTTCTTTAGCTGAACGTAATGTTTTTGAGATGCATCCATATTGTGGCCTGCATAAGCAGTGCGTTCCTTTTTAATCCTGGGTAGTATTCCGTAATACGAATGTACTACAAGTTGCTTATCCATTTTCCCGTTCATGGGTATTTGGGTTGTTTCTCACTTCCATAGTTCCAAACACAAATAAAGGAGGTTAATTCAGTGGTATTCAATATTTTTTGAGTCAGTTGAACTATATCTTTAGCTGAAATCTTATGTGAAAGTCCAACGTATATAAACGTATAAAACAAATCTGCTGTAGGTGAAAAATTGGGATTTGAAGATGCTGACTCCTAGTTCAGCTTCTCCCCTCCTTTCCCTCCTCCCCAATCTGGTATCCTTTAAATGTGTGGTCTCCGACCCTGGGCAGCCTATTAGGACTGGGGGAGGGGAGAGAGCTCCACCACCCACCACTTTCATGAAACTTAGAAAGGGCTCCCCCACCCCCTGGTGCACAGCAGGAGGTGAGCAGCTTGGAAGCCAGCAAGGGAAACTTCACCTGTATTTACCGCCACTCCCCATCGCCCACATCACTGCCTGAGCTACACCTCCCCTGCACCCCACTCCCTGTCTATGGAAAAATTGTCTTCCATGAAACCAGTCTGTGGTGCCAGAAATGTTGCAGACTGCTGCTTTAAATCATTTCTTAAAAGAATAGAGTTCCTAGCAGCACAGTTCACAATTGCAAAGATGTGAAAACAACCCAAGTGCCCATCAATACATGAGTGGATTAATAAAATGTGGTACATGTATACCATGATACATGAGTACTACTCAGCCATAAAAGAAATGGCTGTATTGTATTGTATTATCCTGGATGGAGCTGGAGCCCACTCTTCTAAGTGAAGTATCACAAAATGGAAAAACAAGGACCACATGTACTCACCATCAAATTGGTACTAATTGATCAACAACAGCAAAAAAGAATAGAGTTCCAAGGGGATTAAAAAAAAAAATCATATCCATTATATCTGCTCAGTACCCCCAAAATTAATAACAAATTATGACACAATTTCAAAACCTCAACAACTCTTTAAGCAATTGTTGCCTGAAATAAGTGGCCTCTGTTTACAGATGAGGACATTGGCATAGCCAAATGTTTCATCTCAGGTAACACAGCTAGTTACCCTAGTGCACTCCCTAAGGCAATGTAGGGGTACAGACTCAGAGCCAGGTTTCCTGGCCCCAAGTCCAATTCTCTTCTCCCTCCTCCATGAGAACTGACACCTGCTCATAGTACACCCTGTTTGCACATCCAAATGGTAGCCAGTGTGCTTGGAAATGTGTGGATTTTTGTCAACCTTTGTTTTGTTTTTTGCCTTTAATTCAATAATTGTTCAAAAAGCATTTATTCAGTGCCTACTATGTGCAAGATACTCTATGGGGATATTGAGGCATCTGTGATTATAAACCAGACTACTGGAGTTTCCTTAATGTATTAGTTTTCAGAATCTAATCATGTCATCCTCTTAGGAAAAACATTCCAATTATAGCAATACATTCTGATTCATCTTGGGGTGCTGGGGATTCTCATTTTCCTATTCAATGATTGTTTCTATGTAAAATCTCCCTATCCCTTTTGGTATTAGAATAACTGTTCTAGACAGGCCTCTGTGTGAGCATGGAGATCAGGTGTCTGAAGGTTCAGGATGAATCTCAGAATCTTTTGTCTCAGCTCATAATGAGATCTGGCACTGAATTACCATCTTTGGTTTATTGATGAAATAATTATTTGTGACATTTTCAAATACTCTAATTTTGTGGAAAGAAACACACATCAAAGGCTTCCCAAGATCATTATACCCTGTGCCCCAGCTGGTGGTCAATGAACACGTGAAGATATTTTTTCCCTTTTCCTTCCCTCCCTCCCTTCCTCCCTGCCCCCCTCCCTCCCTTCCTTCCTTCCTTCCCTCCTTTTACTTTTGTAGTTTGTCTTGACCTGTGAGGCATCTTCCATGAGTGAGTCGAACAACATCCAAACACCTCCAGGTGTTCGTGAACACAAGCCCCAAGGTCAGTTTTCAGGACAGATGAGAATCAGTTTGAGGTTTTTCTCTTTCCTCTGGCTTTGCAATGAGAAGCTCAGGAAGCGGTGGCTCAGCATAGAAAACATTTGAGGGTAAGTTCATTAAAAAGTTTTATGCCTTTAGAAAGAACAACAACAAAAAACAGTAATATATGTGAAGAAGAGAATGCGATAGTCCCCCGAGTTACCAATGGCTATAGAACCAGTGCTGCAAATGAGCCCTGAAATCTAAATTGGTTTAGAAATAGAAGAAATGGCAGTGTTCAGTGCCATTTTACAATAAGTGCCACCACTTAGTGCTCTAGTTTGGCTTTTTATGTATTTATGTGAGTACATTGGGTGTCCATTTGGATCTTTTAATCTACCCAGTTATATGCTTGGGCGTGTTCTCTGCATAATATCCTTCCTCCCAGGCTTCTAGAAATGCATGAACAAATACTGACTTGGGGAGGAAAAGAATTTTTGCTGATTAGAGAACAAAGCAAGAGTGTTAAACCCAGCAGGGGATTTCTACTTGCCTGCCGTGAAAGGGCTGAGTGTACACTTTTGGACTGTGTGGGCCCTAGTTGGTTTTGGAAGTTTGACGTGCTGCACCCCGATAAAGGGATCTCAAAGCCCTAGATGGCCAAGCACCACTCACTAAATTCAGGATCCTTGCAATAGTATAAGGAACAGAATCTTTCGTCTTCAGATGTGGGTGCTTCATTCTCACCCAGATCTATGTAGGCTCCTGGAACATATGGAAAAATGCATGGACTTAACAGAATTCCAGGAGAAATGTTAGGCAGAGAGAACCCACAGCGGTATCTAATACATCTCAATTTTTAGCTCATTCAGGACATTTCTAGGCATGAGTAACATGGTACTAGAAGCAGCTTAGACTAGTTGAGAACGTGGACTCTGGAGGTGGTCCACCTGTGCTGATTTCAGCTCTGTTGCTAACTAGCTATAAAACCACTAGTCTTGGGTGAGTAACTGATCCCTCAATGCCTTAATTTCTTTATCTGTCATATGAGCATGAAAAAAGTGGAAGCTACTGTAATTGTTGCAAGTATTAACTATTTAACTCCATATGAATAGTGGATACTCTTACTGTTTTTATGAAATGAAGGCATTATACTAACAATTATTGAGGATTTTTAAAAATAGTTCTTTTCTATTAATAAAAAAAAAGAGGCTTAAAGTGTCTTCTCTTTCTTTCCAAGAATATCAGACATGCTACAGACCTTATCTGTAGTAGTGGAATTTATTTGCAAGTGATGAATGTACTTTAATAGTCAACCATAAGTACAGGCTCTTCATATAGCAAGGCAAATTAACAAGAATGCTTATTTCATTCCAAGTGTTATGCTTTTTCTGTACTGGTATCTTCCATAACTTTTCTCTTTTAATGCACTGTATCCATGGACAACATTTACTACCTACTGTGAAGGCAGGGATCCCATCTGTCTTACTCATTTCTCTGCCTCCAAAATGATCATAGCACACAGGATCTATTTCATAAATATTTTTGATTAAATAAACAAAGTAATATTTCTTCCATACTCTTCCCACGTAAAAAGTCCCACCTAGTCCCTCATTCATACACACAAGCCCACCACGCCCAACATGTGTTCATATTTGGCTCTCCCTTTGTCCTACCTCCTCAAATGAGACTCTTATTTATCCCTTGAAGCTTAAAACAAAACAGCTCTTCCAAATTGCCTTTCCTCATTTCTCCAACCAAATGTGCCATATCCTTGAAGTCCAGTATGCTTTTTCCGTGTTACTCTTAGGATACTTAAGATTTCCTGCCTTCATTACAGTTATTCATGGACATAACACATATTCCATAATAATCAGGCACTGATTTATATCTTACACAGTGGCTACTGCTCAAAATATACTTCTTAAAAAAACTAAATTAAAAAAAATTTTATTATACATGATTTAACATATATATGTTTATATATCCATTTTAGACCACTTCAGGCTGCAATCTGAACTATTAATAAAAAGGCTTACAGTTGTAATATTAGAATTGAACTTATTTTCTAACCGTTAATTTCTTAATTTTGCCAACAGCAGGACCTAGTCCATTTGAACTCATTCTGAGGAGTAGCTTGGTAACCTACTAACTGAAACGTTAATTTTTTTGGCCATGTGAATACTTAGTTATTATTAAACTTAATAGAATGTTAAGAGTGGTCCGCATGATAGTTTTCAAAACAAATTTGCTGGTGTGGGTAGCCAGTTTTACTATTTACTGATCCTTGCTATCCTTCTAATTGTGACTCTACTCATGTCCTAGTTTTGAACTTGTACTTGAATTGTAAGAATAGGGAGTGTTCCTTAGTGATTTTTTGTTAGCATATCCTCCAGAATATGTTCCATCAGCAAACAGCACAAATGTTGGATGGTGAAGTCAGAGAATCTATGAAATCACCTCTGGATTGCATGGCCACACGTAATGATCAGCATCAGTTGGATCTAGAATGTCCTGTTAGAAAACAGACCCGCTCTGCTCCTTCTCAGGGTGGTGTGCCTGTTGGCAGCACCGCTAAAGAGGCTGGCAAAGTTACCTTCTTCAGGCATTAAATTTGATCGAGTCACTTCCAATTCCTGTTGGAAGCAGGCAGGGTGTAAATTATAAATAAGTTGATTAATGCAATCAGATTAGTTTAGCAAGTTACTGATTATAGCAATGCATTTTTAAAAGTAATTTAAGGAAGACAAGATAAGATAGAAGGAGCTCTATATAAAAGGAATTAAAAAACATAGATTGAGTCCTGACTCTATCATTGACTAGTTGACTATTTTACTCAAGTCACTTTCCTCTTTGGCCTTAGTCTCCCCATCTGTGAGATATAGACAGAAAAATAACTCTCTCAGAGTATCTTCCTGAATAGCAGGGACCTTCAGTGGCATGGTCTTTAATCCTCACAAAGGAGTGTCACTGTTTCACTCATACCCAATGGCAGCTATTATACCACGGGTGAAGACAGCATTTGCACCTGGGTCTTCTCTTACTGTGCATTCCTCACTCTTCCGCAATCAGACACCACCTACCCCAATGACCTAGAGCCACAAGGCTGAAATGTGACAGTGGAAGAAGGAGTACTTCATAGATGGCAATGTTTATAACTATGGCTGCTGAGGTCCTTCAATCATTTTTTTGTTTGTTTGTTTGAGACAGAATCTCACTCTGTCACCCCAGGTAGAGTGCAGTGGTGTCATCATAGCTCGCTGAAACCTCAAACTCCTGGGCTCAAGCGATCCCCCTGCCTCAGCCTCCTCAGTAGCTGGGACTACAGGTGTGCAGCACGACAGCTGGCTAATTTTTCTATTTTTAGTAGAGGCAGGGCCTCACTCTTGCTCAGGCTGATCTCTAAATCCTGACCTCAAGCGATCCCCCCTCCCACCGCCTCGGCCTCCCAGAGAGCTAGGATTACACGCGTGAGCCACTGCGCCTTGCCCTTCAATCGGTTTCACTTGGAAACAATTAATGATCTGTTAGGCCAAAAATACAAAATACAAATAAATAAATAAATAAAACTCCAAACCTACACTTAAATACAAATCTTAGATTTGTTCACTCAACTGTCAGTCATATTTCCACCCTCCATACCACCAGGCGGCAGTGGTGGTTCTTCAGTGTGCAGGAGAGTCCTTGCATCATTTTCTCCCCAATCACACAGTAGGCTCCTCTTAGTTTCCTATTGCTGCTGTGATAAATTACTACAAACATAGTAATGAAAAACAACAAATTTTTTACCTTACAGTATAAAATGGGCCTCACTAGGCTAAAATCAAGGTGTTGGCAGGGCTGTGTTTCTTTCTGGAGGCCCTGGGGGAGTATCCACTTTCTTTCTTTTCCCAGCTTCTAGAGGCCACCAGCTTCTGGAGTAATGGCTGGGGGCCTCTCCCTCCATCTACAAAGCCAGCAACCACATTTAATGTGATATGTATACCATGGAGTTCTACTCAGCCACAAAAACAAGGGTGATCTAGCACCTCTTGTATTATCCTGGATGGAGCTGGAGCCCATTCTATGCAGTGAAGTATCACAAGAATGGAAAAACAAGCACCACATGTACTCACCATCAAATTGGTACTAATTGATCAACACATATGTGCACATATGGTAGTAACATTAAAATCAAGTGTCGGGCAGGTGGGAATGGGGAGAAGGGGATGGGTATAGTCACATCTAATGAATGCAGTGCGCACTGTCTGAGTATGCTTGTGGCTCTGACTCTGGCGGGGCAAAGGCAACATATGCAACCCAAGCATTTGTACCCCTGTAATATTCTGGAAAAAAAGAGCCAGCAACCAACGACTGGTTGAAATTTGGTCTCATCTTATCATTCTGACACTGATTCATCTGCCTCCCTGTTTCACATTTAAGGACGTTTGTGTTTATACTCGTCCTACCCGAATAACACATGATTATATCCTTATTGTAAAATCAGTTGATCAACAACCTTAATTCTACCCACAACCTTAATTCCCTTTGTCATAGAACACATTCATAGGTTCCCGATATTAGAAGGTAAACACATTTGGGTAAGGGACATTATTCTATCTGCTGCAGCTCTCCAAAGGAAGAGGCTGAATCTTAGACTTTCTTGATCACCTTTAAAAGTCTCACCACGTTCCTAGGTACTGCTATTGCATGGAACATTGCAGAAGAGCATTCTGGTTCAGAGTGTGATTCCTGGAGCCATTTGCCTGGGATCAAGTCCTGGCTCTGGTACTTACTAGCGATGTGGCCTTGAGCCAAGTACTTCTCTATGCCTCTGTTTCCTCATCTGTAAAGGGGAATAGGAGACTAATAACAGCAAATACTTATGTAACTCTTAGGAAGTATCAAGCACTGTTCTAAGCCCTTTTACATATATTTACTCATCTATTGCTCAAAACAGTCCTCTGAGGTAGTTTCTATTATTATAGCCATTTTACAAATGTGGAAATCAAGGAATTGAGTTGATCAGTAACTTGTGCAAGGTCACATAGTTAATAAGAGGCAAAGTCAGGGCTTGTACCCAAGTAATGCTGCCTGAAGTCCTACTCTTAACCATCACAGCAAATATTATGCAATTGTCATGAGGATTAAATAAGTTAACATTTGTTTTATGTTTAGAATTGCACCTGGAACATTTTAAGACCTTACGTGTTAGCTATTACCATTATAGGCAGTTTTCTACTTTTAAAACTCTGTTGAACTGCTGCAATTGGCAAGATATATTTAATGATAGATCATCGTGTTTATCTCTTTTCCATGCACACATCACTACACTCTTGTCTGACTTTTCCATTTCAGTCTTCTACCTTCTAAGCCAAGTCTCCAAGCTGTTTCCCCAGATTCTTCACTTCATCAACTCACAACTAATTTTGAAATTTCTTCCCTGAGTTTAATGCTTTTTTGGGAAAATACTATTGCTAACAGGCTAGTTTCCCTATCTCAGTACTAACTTGCCTTCAGCTCTGCATAAATTCTCTCCTGCTAGCCCACATTCTCTTCACTGCACATAGTCCATCATATAACCCTAAAAATCCCACACACTACTAAAGTCTTCCTTCATAACAGATTTCTCTCCTGATCTAGATAGTGATCACTTCCTTCTCTCCTCTTCTTGGTAAAGAGACTTGTCAAACGCTGTCATAAATGGATTATTGAACTTAGAGAACACTTCCAAGACTTTTGTTGAAGGTCTGGCAGAACTATTGGCTGGCTACAGACCTTGGATTGAGTATTAGCATCCTCATTTTTTAAATGGAATAAAATTCTTGATAGAAGGATATTTAAGGATGAAATGAGACAATGCATATGAAATTGATTTGTAAAAATGAAATGCCTTTCAAATTTGGTCAGAGTTAGTATTAACTCACACACACACTGCCAAGAGATACTGGCCATGGTTGAGCCTACACATGGTGAACTATAGTTTTTGTTGTAATTTTAAAAAAGTACTATATAAAAATGGCAACTCTGCTTCTGTGATCATTTTCTCTTTTCTGTCATGCTCCAGTGCAAATAGACAAAAACAGATTATGAATCCAGATGCGGGAATTAATCTTTCTCAACCTCATTTCTTGACCCTCAACAATTATAACTTATAGAGTAGTCATAAGGACTAAATACGATAATGTATATAAAAATGACCAGCTGCCAAGTCTAAAACTTAGTTAAGTGCTCATTAAAATATCAATTGTCATAGTCATTATCATTATCATCATCATCATTTGTATCATGAAGATGCAAGGATAAAAGAAAAAAGAAAAGTTCCTTTGGACTAGAGCTCAAATCCCATTGTATTTGCAAATCTTTTGCCATGGGCCATTCTCATCTTCAGGCCTTCCTGAGACTTCATTGTTTTTCTTTCTGATTAGAGGTCTGAGCACATGGAAGAGGCTAACAGAGATGAAATGTACATTGCCCAAATAATAAGGTCTGTCAAGTTCTTCAAAATTCTACTTGTCAAAAGGAGCTTTTCCATAAATTCTCCCCAGTTTGCCAGCTTATTCAAGTCTCAGCATCTCCCCTTACCTTGAAGCCAACTTGTTCAGAAGCAACTCTAAGATAGGAATACTAGCAGAGAATACAAGGAAATAGAGACACTTAATAGACTAATGTTGAAAAGACTTGAGAAATCTCTAGTGCTAAGATATAAAGGAAAAGTTAGCCTTGGCCCATCTTTATAAATATTATCACACAGAATTTTTTATTCATTCTTTTGTTTGTTCATTCTTTCATGTGAATTTAGTCAACTCTTGGCAAGAAGTGAGGCCCTTGGGGAAAAAACAAAGATACTAGGATAGTGCTTGCTCACCTAGAACTCATAGCCTAGTTGCCACATGAACTGGTTGTGAGGTAATCAGATTATAAATTAACATTTGTATATTTATGGAATAGGATGGTACCTTAAGAAGATATAGCCCATCAAAGATCTTTATGAATTTCTTGGCAATAGAATTCCTTCATTTGTCTATTTCTTCATTCAATAATGAAACAAATATTTATGGGACACCTACTATATACTGAGATTGTGCTGCTGGTCTCTGGAGACACAAGCTGGATCTAGACAGATCAGATCTCTTCCTGCTCTCATGGAACAAGAATTCTGATGGGAGCAGATGAATGTTAATGAAATGTATGCAAAGTTACAATTGAGATCTGAAGGATGAGTAAGAAATGGGGAGGTAAGTGCATTCAAGCTAGAGGGGATAGAACATGCAAATGTGTAAGAGAAGAGGGAGTATAGTGAGTGCCGTGGGACTACGTCAGGAGGTGAGGCTGGAGGAGTGCAGATGAAAGACCATGCAGGGACCTGTTGGCCTCATTAAGGAGTTCCATACTTATCTTCAGAGCAAGGGGTGTAAAGCAGTGGGAGCCCTGATTAGACTGGAATTTTTGAAAACATCAAGTTGACTACAGTGTAGAGAAGGAATTGGAATAAGCCAGATTAGAATCCAGGGGACAGTTAGGAGGTGCTGGAATAGTCTAGACAAGGGAGGGTGGTAATTTGGACTAGTGATGCAGTAATGGAGATGGAAACCTGCGGGTGGGGTAAGAGATATCAGAGATTCAGTCAATAGGGTCTGTAATGGATTAGGAGTGGGGGATGAAAGGAGAGATGAGCGGCAATTAGTTTTTACTGATAGTTCACTTGAGACAAAACTGAGAAAAATCTGGACAGAGAATTCTGTTGTCAGTGTCCTCAGCCATCAGTTTCTTCTCCTTGTTCCTGCTCAGTTGCACCTTTTCCTTTAGTTTCGTTTAGTATTTTTAACTTCTGGAATTTTCACACTTCTCCAGTCTCAGCCTCTCTCTCTCTCCCTCTCTCTTTCTCTCTCTCTCTCTCTCTCCCCTCACCCAATCCCTCCCTCACAAACATTTTCTCAGGATTTGATAGTCTTTTATACTCACTTGCACAGTACTGTGATAAGGATTAATGCTTTTCTACTCCAATGCAATTTGCTCTTCATAGAGGAGTAAGTGTGTTGGTATAGGTTTCCATTACAAGGTTCCCAGAGATCAGTGATTTTAAACCAGAGATGATTTTGTCACCCGGCTGAAAATTGACAACGTCTGAGGACAGTTTTGATAGTTACAACGGCAACGGAGTGGCTAGTAGCATCTAGCAGCTAGAGGCAAGGGATGCTGGTAAACATTACACAATGCACAGGACCAGCCCCCACAACATAGTAATATAATTATTGGGCCCAAAATATCAATAGTGCCAAGAGAGACAAATTTTGCCCTGGATTTCAACTCCGTATAAAGCTCCCAAATACAAAGATACTGCAGGAGCTTCATGTAACATCTCAGGGATCCCTTCTGTGTTTTTTAAAATATATAAATGAACAAAAAGAAAATTCAGAATATGAAATATGACAAACCAAGATGGCACTTTTAACTTTCAAAAACTAATCAAAATGGGTGAAGGGTGGTGGGAGAAGGAGTCAGTAATTATAGCATTTCTAAATTGGAAGCAAAAACAAAGCCAGCCAGAGAAAAGTATAATTTAGTGCCTAATCAATTAGCTGATTGGATTTTCTATGAGATTAGATGTGAGGCCCAAATCGATTATCGTGGTGATCTGGGCACAGGCTGGAGCAAAAATCTGTCATACATGAAGCTGGGGCACTGGGAGTATGTGAAATATTAAAAAGCTTCTGTAATTAATTTAATGAATTATAACAATAGGGGCAATGTATAAAATTCCTTAACACAAGGGAGCTCCAAGGAAAAACTGGCAGATAATTCCCATCTCATCCTGTTGTGCTTGTGGATCTCAGCACATATGGTCCTGCACCAGGGGTTGTAGAACAGCGAAAGATTCTAACACCATATGTGTGGAAATCCTGTACCTTGCAGAGAGTGAAGGAGCAGGGAAAGCTTGTCCTTGAATCCTGGGCCTTTATGGTTATTTTTCTCCTGGCTCAATATCAGATTCTGTCCGCTCCATATGGTATTTTTAACTTATTGTATTTTGTCTTTAATGTAATCTTCTTGAGGATTTTAATTGCTTATTTCCAATACTAATTTCCATTCTTGTGAATACAGAGGAAGTAGATTTGCTTTCCTTTCAATAATACAAAAAGAAAACAATTACAAAAACTATTCAGCATGAATAGTACTTAGTCTTCCAATGGAAGGTCTATACTGTGTCAAATATATGCACCTGTGTGTGTATGCGTATCTTTAACATGCTGTATTCAGATTTCTGGGGGTTTGCTGGAAGGAAGTGCATTATTTAAAGCTAAGCCACTATTGCTATTTATCTAACAGCTTGGGACCTGTGGATTTGGAGGGGGTAATTTTGTACCATTAGGAAAATTATAATTATTCTTGCTTTTCACATTAAGCTGAAATAGTTAAGGATAGTAAAAGATCAAGAAGTTCAGGTAGTACAATTTTAAGGGGACACAACATGGAAATGCTTTTAGAGATTTTTCTACGATACCATAAGGTTAGATAAAAGGACTGAAGAATTAAAGTTGTTTTTTATTGAAAGCCCTTCGTCATCAACACTCTCAACTCTGTTGGCCCTTCCCTTTGGCTGTATCAGGCAGGCCAGCAAAACATTGCATAATAGTGACCGTTGATGTTCCGTAAACTCACGGTCTTCAGTTGGGCCCCTTGGCAGTCTCTTCTCTCGTTCACTTTACCTGCCATTCCGAATCTTCAGCAGTTGTCTCAAAACATGCTGATGACGATCTCAGCTCTTATTTCTTTGGAGAAATCGAGGTCATCAATCCACATAAAGTTTTCCAATAGGGGGTTTCCCTGACTACACATGTACCTGTAATCACATTCTCTGCTTTTCTCCAGCCACAGATAAGCTAGTTGGGGCCGGGCCTTAGCCCGATGTGCTCCCATTTCCTCTGGATGCCGCTGTGTGCTCCATCAGTGATCTTCTCTTCATCCTGCAACTTCTATACAGCCTTCCACCTAGCTCTTTTCCTACAATCTAGAAACATGCTCAGGTCTCTCCCATACTGAAAACTATAGCTGTCCCTTTAACCTGAGCCTTACAAACTCTCTCCTTCCCTTCTTCACCAGGGTTTTTGTCAGAGGATTGTCTTAACTGCCGTTCCCTCTCTTCCCACTCATTCCTTGACCCTCCAATCAGGCTTTCATCCCGTCACTCCACTGCGGCTGCCCTGCCTGGTGTTGCCAGTGCCTCCTTGTTGCCACACACCATGGACCTACATAGGCAGTTCTTTCTGGAAACCTTCGCTCCACTGGGCCCTTTTCTGCCTTGGCTTCTGTGATTCTTGTTATTCCCGGCTCCTTGCCATGTCTCTGACTATTTCTTCGCAGTCTTCTTAGGATGTCCTCCTCTCTCCTTGACTCACTGCTGTTTTACTCGTCAGCCTCTATTTGGCCCGTTTCACTGAAGTTCTTGTGGAATGCCATCATCTTTGCACCTAGACCAACATTTTGGTCTGACATTCCCAAACCTCCTTTGGGCCTAATACTCACAGAACCTTTCGCTCACCCCCACTAGAAGTCCCACTAAGTCTTCGAACTCACTGTATTTCAATCTGAATTCCTTATATGCATCAAATCTCCTCACCTTCTCTCCTCATTAAAGTTCACCCTCTTTCTATATTCTTGTTTCAAATAATAAAGCCTAACTCCACTTATGCATCCAAGCTAAGCACCTGGAAGTCTATTTAGATTCTTCCTTCCTTCTGTATGTATGCATCTAGTCATTAAGTTCTGCTTACTTGATCTTGTAAATGTTTCTTGGATGTAACCCCCGCTTTATCCTTACAATCATTGCCATAGTTCACATCTTAATCATGGCCCCAATAGAGAAAAGACTGACCTTCCTGGAGGAAGGGGGAATTCTGCCAGCAGACTGCCTTTCAGTTCAAACAGCAACTCTTCCCTGGGTCTCCAGCCTTGCAGCCTAACCCTGCAGATTGTGGACTCACCAGCCTGTACAATCAATCGAGTGAGCCAATTCCTTAAAATCTCTCCCCACCCCCGTCTGTCTCTCTTTGTCTCTGTCTCTGTCTCTTTCTGTCTCTCTCTCTCTCTCTCCCCCTATATATGTGTGTGTGTGTACATATATATATACACATACACACACACACACACACACACACACATGCACATCCATCTTTCTCTGGAGAACCATGACTAATACAGGTCTCATATTTCCTAGGCAGTCTAGAAGGCAAAAGGTGGGGCTTTATTTTCCTCAATATTCCTGATAACCTCTCCTTTATATTACTATTTTATTTTTTAAAAATCTGTCGAAATGCTCTCTAGGCTATATGTCCTAGCATAAGATTGCTTTGACTATCACATTTAAATCAGTATCTTCTCACAGACAGAAAGTAATTGGAAAAATGTTCTTCCATTATTCTAAGGACAATTTTTTTCCTTTGCATTCATGTAAGCTCAATGTCTTCCTTTACAGTCCAGAATGGCAAGTAGGTAAAGTTTTCTTCATATCTGGACTCGCACTAAGCTTGACGGCCCCTCTGCCATCATTACAAATAATGCAAATGATAAAATACTCAGTATATATTTTCCTTTGCAAAGCTGCTCCTCCTCATCATCATTAAAGCCCCTGTCTAAGTTTAACTTCCTCAGAGAAGCTTTCTCTGAATCTCAGCAACTGAAATTTTACCCATCCCTTCCTTCTCCCCTTGCATCACATTGGCCTAATTTATTTTCATCATAGAGCATATCAAGTCAGAAATACACTCATTTATTCATTTACATCTTTATTTTTCTCTCCTTGGATTATAAACTCCATGAAGCCAAGGTCCTTGTATCCTGCTGAATCCCAAGTGGCAAGCATTAAAACCCATTTTGAAGAAATGAACTGAGGATTTTTGTATTTATGACTATACAACACAGGTGGGAGATGATTACAAAGACATGATTCTTGCTATTGAATATCTCCAAGCTACTTGGGGTGTTGAGGTCAACACTGATGAAATTCTCAAGGAATAGTGTGATGCTGACTGGGCTAGAAATTTTAGTGTAAAATGAGATCTCTGAGGCTGGAGACAGCAGGGAGGATGCAGGACCTTGTGTTGGCTTTGTCAAACGGACAGAATTAGATGAGCATTGAAAAGAGTGAATGAAGACAGGGACAGCAACATGAAAGAGATTAACATGAGACTGAAAAGATAACCATTCTGACAATAGAGGATAGTAGCAACCAGAAAGTGGCAAGAAAATGAGGCTGGCGACTGCAAATGATGGTGGGGGTGGGGATGATAAAAAGCCAGATGCAAAGCTTAACTTGGCAGCCAAGAGGGAGCCACTGAATATTCTTGAAAAGAGAGGCCTAAAAAAACCATGAAGGTTAGTTCACGAAAACTTAGCCTGATAGTGGCCGGCAACATGGGTTGAATGGTAAAAGGTCTGGAGCGAGGAGAAGCTAGCCTATCTCCCTACAGTCTGTCCCTCCATCAGTTCATGGTTACTTCTTCCCTATGCCCCGATGTGTGGTTAGGACCCCCCCCCCCCCACAGGCCTCCTTCACCCAGATGAGCTCAGAGGTCTGGGAGAAGTATATTCAGCAACTTGTCTTCCTTCTCTGCTTCCCTTCTTTTCTCTGCCTCTTCCTCTAGTACAGTCACCAGGAGCCTCATGGTGACCCGAGGTTGGAGTCCAATTCCAGATCTCTCCCCACTCCTGTGTTACGTATGGTCCTAAGTGTCAGGAGTTGCTTAGCATCCTAATGCCAAGTCTGACGTCAACTCACGATTAAGGTTACTTGACCTTAGCTCAATGTTTCACGCTTGTATCTCTTTCTGGGAATAAGCATCCCCTTATCCAAGAGTTCTGGGGACCCCTAACACAATAATCTACCAGTTCAGGCAAAAGTCAGGCTTCTTGTCAGAGTAGCTGTGTTGTAACCTGGTTTCTGCCTTCTTTCTCAGGGTGCTGTGGGTCTAGCAACATGTATCTGTTCATGAGTGACTTACAATAGTTAATATTATTGGAATCAGATCGGTCCACTTTGAGTTGGCAAGAAATTATTGGATCCATTTTGAGCTATTTTGAAATGGCTGGAATGAATACATGTAGTCCAGGGAAAACTAAATTATCAAAACACGTAAGAACCATTTGAAATCAAATCAACTTTTCAAGAGTATAATCAAGCTGTAACCAAGGAACTAACCAGAGATCTTTGCTCTTGTTAAAATGGGTTCACACAAGCTGGCTGGCTTAAAACAGTTTGATTTAGTTTTCAATCAATTAATTGTATGTATACTAGTTTGATTTGGTTGACTTAAATTTGAACAGGCCAGAGCTAATTTAATCCAGTTAAAACTTACTTGGGATATAAAATTATACTCCTTATACATATCTTTGAATCTCCAGTATCTAATTCAGGGCCCAACACACAGTAAAAAATGTGTGCAGTTAAAACTATGGATGACCAAAATGGAACAACTGGACATTAATCTGGTGGGCAAGCGTACTATGCACCCCAAGAACAGCTAATGACATGGATTCTTCTCACTGAAGGGGCAGAGTGGTTTTGTCCAATACTATAGCCACGAGTCACATTTATCTATTTGAGCATGTGAAATGTGACTAGTCTGTATTAAGATGTACTGGAAGCATAAAATACATACCAGATTTCAAAGACTTAGTAACAAATTTAAAAAGTAAAATATTTCATTTTTTAAAATATTTGATTACATATTGAAATGATAACATTTTGGATATATTAGTTTAAATCAAATGTATTATTATAATTGATTTTGTTCGTTTCTTATTATTTCTTTCTAGTGAAACTACTAGAAAACTTTACATTACATCTGTGACTCTCAATACGTTTCTGTTGGACAGTGTTGGCATAAAATCTAAGGCCTGAAATGCCATGTTCTGCCACTGCTCACTCATTAGAGGTGTCCATCACCATCTACTCAACACCTGTGCTCACAACAGGCCCAGGACACTTTCCATAAACATCAGGAACTTACACTTGAGTAACCACAATTCTTGGCATTCAAGTACTATCCTACCTGTTCTTCTAAAAAAAAAAAAAAGAAAGAAAAAAAGAAAAACCCTTATCACTCCATCTGTTGTCAAATTATTTTGCTTTTTCTTTAAAATAGTTTTCAAATCTCCCCCACTAGATTCATGCAGTCTTTGCTTCACCAAACTCCCCACTGTTAATATTTATTTATACTCCTGTCTCATGAATCTGTCTCTAAAAATGAAAAAGTAAAAAAGTAAATTTATATTAGAGTTAAAAATCACAGGAAATTTGTGAGCTCCATGATACCTAGCCCCTCTGTGGACCACCTTTTCTTTGTTCCATATTTCATTTATCCAGTATGGTATCACTATGTGTCAGGTACTGCTGTCAACGCTCTTCTGATGCCAACTCTTTCTGTCGTCATTGCAATCCTGTAGGCTCATTCTACTCTTGTCTGCATTTCACTGATGGGAAAATATCACAGAAAGGTCCAAGGTCATGCAGCTAGCATGTGGCAAAGCCAGGATTTGAACTGGGCTATTTGGCCCTAGGGTGCATACTCCTTATGACTTATTTAGCCTCCTGTGGGAGACGTGGTCTTCCTCCCTGAATGATGTCGTCATCTCATGGCTTGAACTACCCCAGGCATGCATGTACAACATGTTTCAGTCATTCCTAGGCTTCCCCCTTGGCCTCATTCTCTTAGCTTTTATGATTCACCTGTCCTCTGCCTCACTGTGCCAGGGTCCTTCCTTCTGATTTTTAAGATAACTGTAATCTAATTTGGATTAATACAAATTATGGCACTAATGATACAATTTTTTAACATGTTGACTGCCACACTAGAAAATTTTTTTCCCCCTTGGGCCACAGTGCCTTATTACAAAAAATAGAATAAAAATTTTGAAAACAAAAAGATCCTTTCTAATTTAATGAAAAATTTGTCATTTTTTTATTGTTTTCTGTGCATGAGTTATATGCAACTTGAAAATTGTTCTCATAGCTCCCAAGATGAAGAGCCCTGTGAGTTACTATGCTTCATGAGGCCCCAGGCTCAAAACTAGTGTGAGTTAAATATGATTCACATGGCAGTTAATGCGTTAAATTTGTAAAGGACTTCCAGTTTACAAAGTATTTGAAGGCACAATCATAAATCACCAATGTGTTGATGAGAGAAAATATGCTCATTCTGACCCTGATTTTTTGGAGAAACTGACTTATTTCAAAGAAGTATCTCTAATGGTGAGATTTCAGGGGTTGGGACAGATCACCATGTGGGAGACATCAGCATCACAGGAATAGGGCTTACTCTCCCCACAGTTTCACTATGGTTCTCTATTCTTTCATTCATGTGCACATATCCTGTTTTGCTCACAAAGGGATTTGAGGCAGTTTTCAAAAATAAATATAATCTAACAGGATTAAATACACGGATAAGGAAATTGTGGCTGTTATTCAAGTTCTCTGTGGCAAGGATCCAAATCCCTGTTCCAACTACCTAGCATCACCATGAGGGCTGGATGAACAGGCACGAGACATGCTCCAGGCCCATGCAGAATCTTTTCTTCTGGTTAGGGCTTTGCCCCAGTCAACCTGGTGAGTGGAACTGGAGCTACAGTGGGCACCGAGTCACCGCAACTGCTTTCAAAGATGAGTCTAGGGACCAGTACGACCAGCTGATCCAAACTTTCTTTCCTCTAGGCCCTATTCAGATTTCCACTTGGCCTTCCAAAGCAGGGCACTTCCTAAGCAGAAAGCATTTTCAGTCTTTGATTTACCAAACCAGTTTCTTTGGAGATAAGATGGATTTTAAAAAGAAAAGAGAGAGAGAGAAAATCAGGAAATTAAAATGATGTTGGAGAAAGGTCTCTCTGTTTGTTTGGTCTGTAATTTAGTTAGTCCTAAAATCCCCACCTTCCCCTGCCAATACAGTAGCCTAATTTAGTTAACCTGGGAATTCCATTTTGACCTTGAGCTATTTTAGAGCTCTCCTTCCCCATGGATGGAATTAGGACTAGAGAATTTCTTGGGAATGGGAGGGAATTTCTTGGGAATGGGGCATGGCAGGGACCACATGAGTCAGTGAGAAAAGAGATTACACATGGAAAACAGGGACAATGGGAGGAATATAAAATAAAGGTAGACAGAAGATGACCAAACAGGAATGCACATCTTAAGATACTATACACGTGCTGAAAGTGGTCAACAAATTTGGTTCTGAGCTTCCTAGCAGCCAAAGGAAAGAGAGAAACACAATCATTTATAAGAGTCAAATGTCTATATTATAAAGTCTACACAGTTACTCAGAAGAAGTACACTTTTCCTGGAACTGAGACCATACCATTAAAGAGATTTTGTCTCAAGATCCTCATTAAGGGACCCAGTCTGATACAGAGTACAATGTTCTTACTAACATGCCTTTATTAAACTTCCTAGAATGCATTACACCCTTGGCCATGATGCAAATCAGTAAAAAAAATCCAAAAGGCTACTTTCTTTAGGTAAGGTGCTATAGAGTGCAGTCGACATACTTCCATAACTGATAAATTGCTGGGGTCATTAATAAATGAGATTTGGGTTTTATGCTTTTTTAACTTTTTAAATCATTTCTATCAGGGAATGTTAAGTAATGTGGATAATTTAGGGGGACCCATCCCAGCCTTTTTCCCCACTCCTGGAGTTTCCCTTACCATGGGATCCTAACCTTGTAATCTGTCCACAGTTGATTAAACTAAGGGTAAACACTTGACCCTAGGAAAGCACATCGCTAGGCTGAGCGAAGCTAATCAGATTGTCTCCACTGAGAAATTGTACTAAGAAACACAAATCCTGCTATAGCGATTCATTCTGGGGAAACAAGTTGAAAAAGGCAGAGTGAGTGTCATGGTCAGCCAAACCAGAAACACACCATAGTCGTGGGGAAACAGACCCTTGAAGAGGAAGTGAACCCCACATGTCCTTGCTGCATTGCCTCTCTGTGTCTCTCTTGTCAGAGAGAAGCAGCAAGACATTTTCTCTTTCTCTCAAGCCCTCCACTTTCTCACTTCCCCTAGATCGCATACTTCAGACAAGCCCTGCCTTGGACATCCTTTCTAAGAAAATGCCAAGAGAACCTAAGGAACATTGCCCTGGTGAGGACAGGGACAGGGAGGTCCTGGGGAAAACAAGTAACTGGTTGACTGAGGGACTATCATACTGATGATGACATCTGATGTTTACATGGTTAAATGTGTTCATTCATGAAAAGACAAATCGGGCATTTTGAAATGAAATCTTTAAGAGGACCTTCTGCATTGTAGGAAACAATGCCCTAAATTCCTGAAGGAGGAAATTGACATTCAACTCTTCAGGAAACAGGATGTCAAGCATTAATTCTAGCTCTTGCAGATTAAGATGGCAGTTTGCCACAGCAGGAGACCTGGGAAAATCAATACTGTAACAATTGCAGCTACAGCATGAAAGCACTGGCCAGCATAAGTACCTTTGAGATCCCATTTCATACTACAGACCAGCAGCTCTATTTCCTAATGGATGAGCATTTCAGCTGCTACTGCTAAGATCTCCAAAACACTAATATCCTTTCAAGAGTGCCTGCGAGGCCCTCCTTGTTATTCTGCTAAATGACTATGAAACAGCATGCCCTGGGAAAGGGTGAGCACTTGCTTTATCGGGCAGCAGTGTCTTAGTTGGCTGTGACAATCAGGTATAGCTCAAGAGGTTACTTTGTTTCCCAACCACCATCCATTATAGGGTCAGACCTCTCTCCTGGCAAGGAGGTAAAGTCTGCCAAGCACTGCCTCAAATTGGTAAGCTTTAATAATAGCTGCAATGCACTAGAAAGTGCCCTGTGACTGAGCTGAAGGACCCTCAATGCCAGACAGATCCAAACTCATATCTCTGCCAAATGCCCAGGGCACCCTTCAGTCGCCTGGATCAGAAAACACAGACGCTACCAATGCAAGCAACCAATGAGCCCAGAACTCTTAGAGCATGTGCCTAGAGGATCATTCCCCAACTCATTCTAATTGACAATTTCAGAACTTCAGTTAGACTAGTAGCATGTTTCTGTCATTGAAATGCTATTCTTAAAGTTTCTGTTATGCTTTCCTTAAAGTTCTCCTGATTTTGATTACAGTAAGTTCACTTGGCCAGTTAGAGTTGGATGAAGGAGTTTGGTGACCACAGCTACCCCTTTAAAGTGGTTGAACAGGGACTGCTTTGGTGACTCCCAGAAAGCTGATGAATGAGGAGGTGTTTGCAAGGGTTGCGGAGGAGGGTCACAGCTGGATCTGTTGAAAATTTAGCATAACTTTCTTTCTTTTTTTTTTTATTGCATGATTCCATTTCTATGAAATGTCCAGAGTGGGCAAATGTGGAGACACAGAAAGTAGATTAGTGGGCACCTAGGGCTGGGGATGAGAATGAAGAGTGACTCTAATAGGCACAAGTTTTCTTTCTGGGGTGACAGAAATGTTCTAAAAGGAGATTTTGATGATGGTTGCACAACTCGGGACATATATTAAATATACTAAAAATCTTTAAATTGTACACTTAAAACGGGTGAATTTTATGCTATATAATGATACATTGATAAAGCTGTTAATATAAAAAGAAAAATAAAGAAGAAATGAATTTTTTTAAGTGTACAATTAAATGATTATTAGTAAATTTACCAAGTTGTACAGCTATTCACGTAAATCAGTTTCAGAGGATTTCCTTCCCCCTATTGAAAACGCTAATACCCTTCCACAACTACATTTCAAGCATGCCCCTCTGCTCCACAGGGCTCACCACATCCCTCAGATGTGGGTCTACCCCCTCTCCCCAAATCCCTAGTGAACACCACCACCATTTGAGCACCACAATGTTAATCAGTCAATACCAATTTGATGGCGAGTACAAGTGGGGCCCATTCTTCGGATCTTGTGTCACCTCACTTTGAATGATAAATTTTTGAGAGAAAACTCACCATAAACTACAACCAATAATATTCTTGCACATTGCTAGTAAGTAGTGAATCTCAGAGATACCTAAACCCATCATTACCAAACAGCCTGTTGATATTTCCTGTCACGTAATTAAATGACTGTGTGGGTCAGGTATAAAAGCAGAATCGTTGCCTCCTCTGATATGTTGAAACAGTTTGAATAGACATAATACAGGAAGAACAATCTGTTGGCTCTTTCTCAGGAGTGACAAGGCTGATGTTCATCACTAAAGACTTTCAGAAATTGTATACAGAGATTTTAATTGGCATCAATGATGCCAAAGCACAGTTGTATTACTGCATAGAGAGATAAGAAGCCTGTTTCTTAATTCTTACTCACAGTAGCTTTCATAGGAAAAGTGCACAGGAAAGCACTCACATGTAGTGATAGAGACACAGATTTGCTGTCAAACAGCACAGGATCTGAGACAATTCTCTCAACTGATAACTGTATGTGACCTTAGACAAGTTATATATATTTGATAAGACTGAATTTTCTCATTGGTACAGTGGGGAGCATAATGGTATGTACATCATAAACATGCTATTAAGACAATCTCTGCCGTGTAGTAAGTGCTCAGCAAATTTTAGTAGCATTTGTTTATTTTGTCATTATTGCTGTTCAAGTATATTTGGTAAGGCACAGATACACTACTCTATTGGGTCAGGGGCACTTCTTGTGCAGGATTTTCTAGATATATTTTTAAAACAGTTTTCAGCATAAAACACTAATCGGTATATTCTGTGTATAAAAACCACTGCTATCCCCTCTATTATGCCAAGCCTACAATAGTCTAGAAAAATTCAGGTAAATGTGAAGAAAAAGAACAGCCAGCCCCAGTCCCTCCCCAGGTGCCTGGCACCCAGATCTGGATTTAACATTCCTAGTACTGAAGGCTCTTAGGAATCTGGGGGCCCTTCAAGTTGTGAGAAAATTCCCTGTCTAAAGTGAGTCTGTGGATTTTATTTTTTAATAGCACCTCTATAATCCTAAAACATTTAAGACAGAACTGGGCTTTAAACAAGCAAATTCTGTGCTTGTCAAAACAGTTCAGGAGAGTATATAAAATAAGTTTACGCGAAGAGATGAATCTCTAAGAGGACAGAGCTAAAGCAAAATAGAAAATTCTAGCAAAACTTAGAGATCAGAGGCAGCAAATGTTTTCCTGCGCCAATGCCTGTAATTTGAATAAAGGCTTGGAAACTAGAAAGGAATCAGTCAACTTTTCTTGGGCTATATCAGGGGTGGACAAATACTCTCTGTCAAGGAACAGAAAGTGAGTATTTTCAGCTTTGCAGGCCAAGACAAAAGAATGCAATATAGGTACTCTTTAACAAAAGAGAAAACAAATTGCCCAAAACTTTTGTTGATAAAATTCAAAATATGAAAGTAATGATCAAATATAGTTTTGTGGGGTTTTTTTTAATAATGCAAGTCTGCCAGTGAAAGGGCTAGAATTCTTTCTTGAGACGGGGATAAGATTTTGCTTAAATTGTGTTTAAAGTCAGTGTTCCCTATCATCCAGTTGGGTAGCCACATGTAGAAGAATGAAACTGGATCTTTATCTCTCACCATATAAAAAATTAACTCAAGAAGGATCAATACTTAAATATAAGACCTGAAACCACAAAAACTTTAGAAGAAAATCTAGGAAGAACTATTCTCAACATTGGCCTAGGCAATGTATTTATGACTAAGATCCCCAAATCAAATGCAACAAAAATGAAAATAAATAAATGGGATTCTTTAAACCAAAAGCTTCAGCACAACAGAAGAAATAATCAGCAGAGTAAATAGATATGTACTGCATGGCAGAAAATATTCACAAACCATACATCCAACAAAGGACTGATATCCAGACTCTATAAGAAACTCAAACAAATTAATAAGAAGAAAACAAAAAATCCCATCAAAAAGTGGTCAAAAGATGTGAACAAATATTTTTCCAAAGAAGAGGTACAAATGGCCAAGAAACATATGAGAAAATGCTCAACATTACAAATCATCAGGGAAATACAAATTAAAACTGCAATGAGATGTCACCTTACCCAGTCAGAAAAGGTGCCATTAAAAAGTAAGAAAAAGAATATGTTGGCATGGCTGTAGTGAAAAGGCAATGCTTATACACTATTGACGGGAATGTAAATTATTACAATCTCTATGGAAAATATATGGAGATTTCTCATAGAAGTAAAAACAGATGTAACATTTGATACAACAATCCCACTACTGGGTATCTATCAAAAGGATTATATCAAAAAGACAACTGCACTTATATTTTATCTCAACACAATTCACAGTTGCAAAGACATGGAATCAACCTTAGGTGCCTATCAACTAATGAGTGGATAAAGAAAATGTGATGAATGTGTGTGTGTATGTGTGTATGCACACACCATGGAATACTACTCAGCCATAAAACGAATGAAATAATGTCTTTTGCTGCAAATTGGATGGAACTGGAGGCCATTACCC